>JANHGN010018600.1:0-27237 GCA_024605025.1 Megaceryle maxima | reverse complement strand
AGAGACCTGGGTTGCTCAGGGGATTGTGACATCGTAGGTGGGTGTTGTGTGGTGGAGGGAAGAGGAGTGACCTGGCTTCTGCATCTGGGTGGTCGGTGAAACATAGATGATCTGGATAGGGGCCCGGGCCGGGGCCCGGGACGGGGCCGGGCGGGGGGATCCGCCGCCTCGGGTCCTTCCCCCCCCGCGGTCCCCGGGGCCTGATCCGCAGCGGCCCAGCCCGTGACTCAGCCGTCGGGAAAAGGGGAATAAACACCGTGCAGCGCATCACGAGGAGTCCCCGCGTGCTCCCCTCTCTGCCGCGTCTTCAGCTTCCTTTATTATTACCAGTGTTATTTTATTATTGCTATACTTTAGTGCTCTTCCCAGGCTTTCTGGCTTTTCTCTCTCTCCTGAGGAGGTGGGGGACACACCCCCCCAGCCAGCAGCCCCCCCAAGCCCTGCTGAGCGCATCCCCCCCTCCCTGTGACGAGGGCATCGGCTCCGGTCCTCAGCGTGTACCCCCCTCCCCGGCTGCTGTCACCAGTGAGGGGCCATTTCGCAGCCGGGCTCATGGGGGTGGCTGCACCCCCAACCCCTTGCTTGTCCCTGGCCCCAGGACACCCCCAGTTTGGGGGGAGTCATCCCTCTGGGCTGAAGGTTGTGGGGGAGATGGGTATATCCTGGTCAGAGCTTGTCTGGGGGAGGCTGAGGGGGTGTCAAGGCATATGTGGCCCCCCTCGAAATGCCACCATGGGGTACTGGGTCACCTACAGCCATCAAGGATGATGCTGGTGCTGGGCAGAGCCTGGGCAGGACTGGCCACCAGCAGAACTTGAGGTCAACCCCAGCAAGAGCAGGGCCAAGCATTGGTGGAGCACCAGCACAGGCTCTTTGCCATCACTCGGGTGGGTGTCACAGCAGGGCTTAGAGGTGCCACCCCACTACCCTGGGAGGCCATGGATGGGGCTAATCTCTGCCCAGTTTGCCCTGGCTGAGCTCTTACAGAGCCATGAGACCACGTGGAAAAAAAAAATACAAAGAAAATCGGATTTACAGATGTTTTCCTTTCCAAGTCCCAAGGGCTAGAAGTGTTGTTTTCTGCTCCTGCATGTGCCCAGCCTCAGCGATAGGAGAACAGCAGCCCATGGGGTGAACTGGGCACTGCTGGAGTAGGGGACCTCTGGCTTCATGGCAGGGTCAAACTGGGGGCATCGGGAAACCCGCTGCCCTCCCATGAGACACAGCACCCACTGGGATGGGGCTTTCGGGAACTGTGGCTGGAGGCACTGGCTGAGCCCGCTGGTCCCGTTATTTTAGCCAGCCCCCGCTTCCCTCCTGCCCCGCAGGCGCGTGGTCAAGGCGAGTGCCGCTGACCCTGAGTCAGCAAACCCAGCGCCCTGCGGTGCTGCGTGACTCAGCAAAATCCCGTGCGGCTCTTCTCGGGCAAGGGGCCAAGGCGTGGTGGTGGGTCCTCGGCATCTGTAGCCCTAGTCCAGAGTCATTGCTGCTGCCACAGGCTCCAGCTCGGGGGGATCTTCCTCTTATCCCGCTGGGCACCTGTGCCCCCAGCACTGAGTGCCCGTAGGCGGCAGTGGGCCAGATGTGAACTAACGCAACCATGCTCCCACCCAAGCAAACTCACCCTCCTAAGGGCTCTAAACCCCTTGCAAATGTGCTTTGCAGACAAAAAGGATAGTCCTGACGCCAGACCCAGGGCTCCCCTACACTATTTCGGGCTCTCCTGGAGCCTGTGGTGGAGCCAGCGAGATGCCAGCCCTCCTCCGTCCGCTTTGAAGTGGTCTGGAAACCATATCCAGCTGGGCAACACACAACTGGCCCCAGGGCTGGGGCACTTAGGGCAGCTCCTCCACAAGCATTTCCAGTCTGGCCAGTCTGCCCCAGCATCCCATGGCTATGGAGAGAGCTCCAGCATGCAGGGATGGGCTGGTGAAGATGGCCCCGTAACCAACACGCATTGCAGAGCAAAGTCTTTTCAGCAGGGTCAAGCATCCCAGACTCAGATTGTGTCTGGTTTTTGTTTTGTTTTATTTCTTTTTCTTAATTCCAAGGGATTAAGGGCAAGCTTTGCTGTTAGCAAAGATGGTAGGAGTGAGCCTTTGCTTGGGCTTCATGGTAGGAAGGCTCATATCTGCCTCTGGAGCTGCTCTCAAACGAGCACAAGAGCATCTCTGCTTTTAGGTGTGCTTCTCTAAGTGACTTAGGTGTCCATAGCACCGGTGAACCCAGGCACTTCCCAGTGGTTTATTGGGAAAAAGGGAGGATGGGGCTGTGTTGGGGAATGTTATGATACTGATCCTCTCCTGGGGTGGGAAAGAACTGGGGGGTTTATCCCCAGAGTGTTTAATCCAGCTCCAGCCCTTGGCACTGGTGGTTTTGGAGCTGACACTGCTGTGTCTGCCTACCAGTAGCTCCAGCAAGGAGACAGGATTTTGGTATTTGGGGTCCCTCAGAACCTCTGTGGGATGTTTGCCCTATGTCAAGGCCTGGAGACATGCAGCAGGGATGTTTAACCAGCTGCTGGGAGCACACCTGGATATTTACAGACTGGGACTGTGAAAGTTGCATCTTCAAAAGACAGACTGGAATGAGCATGAGCTTGGGGGTTTTTACACGTTTTTCCCCATTTCTGGAGCAAGACCCAGAGTGCTGTGACATAGGCATCTGGAACAGGCAGAGAGGTGCAAGAGATGGCCAAGGGACCTCTCCCTCCTTGCACCTATTTTTGGCACAGTGGATGAACCTCTTTCCTTGCTGCTCTGTCTCCCCAGCCCCCGCATCCCCCCGGGCTCTGGGGGGTGAGCCAGAGCACACCGTCCCCAGCAGCTACAGCCGTGGGAGTGTGATGACGCACCCCTGGGAGCGGGCCATGCTTTTGCAACCTCCATCCCTGCCGGAGAGGATTCCCAAGGCAGGGTGGAATGACTCAGCCCCAGCAGCTCCCCAGCCCCAGGAGATCAGGGTACCCTTTGCTGGTGACACTGGCATGTCCCACCTGCCCTGTGCCGCACAGCCAGGGACCTGTAGTTTCAAACTCTTTACTTTTGTGGGGGCTCTAGCTGCTCCCCCATCTGCTGTCTGGCAGCACTCTGGCAGGGGTGCTGCAGTGGTCTCTCCTTACATCTGGCCGTGCATTTGCCTTTGCCCTTTCTTCCACATTCTTCATTTATTTATCACAGTGGTAGCCAATGCCCCAAACTGTGATGGCATAAAGGGCAAGGAAAGCTTCGGATCAGAAGCACCAATCATTTTTTTGGCTAAGAGGTATCAAATGCAAAGGTACAGGTGGGATTTCTAGAGGATAAACATCTTCAAATTCAGAAAAATGCGCTTGGGATTTTGCAGCTCATTGCTAAACCAGAAAACTACCCCTCAGTCTGAGCTGAGCAGAGCCTACAGGTGCACAAGTCCGGGCAGGTTTGGTTGCGAACACCCTGACTCCAACTCAAGGTCCTGGTGCCATCGTGAAGCTGCTGGATGCAGCTAATTAGCGGAGCCTGATTCACCAGCCCCAAGCCCCTGAGTGAAGCGGTGGTAACTTTTTCCCGGCACGGTGCCAGGTTCTCGTCCACTCCCAACGCCGTTTCCTAAAGTGACGTACGACTCACGACATGAGGGTGCATTTTCCAGCGACACCAGCACATCCCAAATGACACCCTTTTGCTGGGTGACACCCACAATAGCAAACCTGAAGGTGTTTTAGCAGCAGCTCCTGCTGGTGGGAAACTGGGGAGCAGGGGAGGGGTTGAACTGAGCATGGCAAAAGGACTCATCCGAGCTTTGGCCAATGTGTCACAGTGCTGTGAGCACTGGGGATGTGTCCTGGGTATCATGGGCAGTGGCAATCCCTGGTGCATCACCAGTTTGGAGGCAGAGCTAGCCAGCACCCTACTTAAATATTTTTTGTCTGCCAGCATGGGTTGCAGTGACCTTGGGGAGACGTTCAGTGGAGTTGCAAAAGGCTTAGGCTGGCTGGTAATTGCTCCCTTGGTGCCTCTCATGTCGCAAACCCCAATCCTGGTGGTGCGTGAAGGTGGCTCACCAGAGGTTGGGTGTCATGGCTGGGTGTCAACGATGGACAGGAGCTCTGAGCATGGGATGCTTTCACCCCAGTGGACCTTCTCCATCAGATCCTGCTCCTCCAGCCTTTCCCCATGTTATTTAGAAAACCAAAAATGGCTTTATATGGCAAAATGCTTGTGGTCTTTAAGCCTGAGCTGCCCAGGTGTCTTCTTCAGGCTTAACTCGTACATTGCCTTGCTGACAGACTCAGCATCATCTGTCTCCTTGTCCCACATGCACCATGGCCCTGCCCAAATCCCCACCGCCCCCACATCACCTGCCCACGCCTGACCCCACTCGACGTCGGACGTCCTTCCGCATCCCCCGGCCCATCCTCCCCCGCAGCTGGGGACACACCTGGCACCCACCTTGGGTAGGAGGGACCTGCCTCACCCTGGCTGCCAGTCCCATCCACTCCTCGGGGCAGGGATCTCGTGGTGTTTGCCTCACCTGAGTTATTTTGCAGGAGGCTGAAATTGCTGGGGACGGACAACAACAACCCCAGCAGGCACTGGCAGCAGGCAGCGTGACTGGCGGCTGACGGGATGGGGTGGTAAACGGCAACGATGGCATCGATTCATCGCCTCCCACGCCAGGATGTGATGGAGAGCACTGGGACCCGACTCACCTCGTCGTCGCCCGCCTTGAGTAATCCCTGCTGCAGTCCTTGGTCTGCAGGAGCCTGGCTTGGGGCAGTGGTGGGGCATCGGCTCACCGGTGGGGTTTCTGTGCACGATGCAGAGATGTGCCTCCAGCCACACCTGAGCACGCCATCCGGCTCATTCGCTTTCCCAGCACTAGACACCATTTAATTATTTCCTTTCATTTCCAGCTGAAGCTGCCCCAAGAAGACCATAATTTCTGCAATCGCATCTCCTCCATGTGACAGAGCACTGAAGCAATCGAGCCTTCTGGCCCTGAGGGGAGGGTGGGCTCAGAAAGACAAGGGCTCACGCTCCCTGGAGACCCAAGGGTCAGCTTAAAATTGCAATGTGTTTCCTTGGAGTAGGAGCAACCACCCAGCTTCCACCAGTGGCTTGGTGAATCAATTCCAACCTCCTGGGGCAGTTGCTCCTTTGTGAGTGTGCCCATAAAGGCTCTGAATTCCTACCCATTTATTGTTACCTTTCTCCTAAGCTCCAGCTTCACTTGCCACCACCACAGCCAGCATTTTCCAGAGTGCCTGACTGGGGCTAAGATCTTGAACCCACATTGAAGCACCTTGGCAAACAGAGTCTGCGGCTTTGCACACCCTGTCTCTGAGCTTCTGTATGCAAAACACCCTGTGGATAATTATTTTCAGGGTGGGACTTGGCATCTCAGCCTCTCTGCCTGCAAACCCCTAAGTATTTCTCAAGGAGCTCTGTCACCAGGGTGGCTTACGGTTAGGGTCAAAAATGTGAAGGTGCTTTGCCCTGCACTTGAGGCTGAAAGTGTTTGTAGGTTATAGGTGGAGAGAGGTGTGGGAGCATCCCTGGTGGACACTGCAGCTGTGCCTGGGTCCTGCAGCATCCAGCATCCTCTCCTGCTGCCAAGAGTCAATACAATCAGAATCACAGAATCATTTCAGTTGGAAAGGACCTTTAAGATCATCAAGTCCAGCCATTAACCCAGCACTGACAGGTTGCCACTAAACCACGTCTCTCAGCACCACATCTTCACAGCTTTGAAACCCCTCCAGGGATCATGGGGACTCCACCACTGCCCTGGGCAGCCTGGCACAGGTGTTGAGAGCCCTTTTGCAGAAGAAGTTTTACCTCATATCCAACCTAAACCTTCCCTGGTGCAACTTGAGGTCATTTCTTCTTGTCTTGCCACTTGTTCTTTGGGAGAAGAGCCCGATCCCACCTGGCTCCAACCTCCTGAATTTCAGGGAGTTGTAGAGAGCCAGGAGGTCTCCCCTGAGCCTCCTTTTCTCCAGGCTCAACAAGCCCACATCCCTCATCTGCTCCTCACCAGACTCATGGTCCAGACCCTTTGGCAGCTTTGTTGCCCTTCTCTGCCCACACTCCAGCCCCTCAATGTCCTTCTGGGCATGAGGGGTCCAAATCTGAACCCAGTATTCAAGGTGAAAGCCAAACTGCTCAGACACTGCCAATGTAGATGTCTGTTAGCACCGAAATACTTGCCCATCTCCCTGCCCTGCAGCACCACAATTCCATAAAAATCCCTTTGTCTTTCACAGTGCTGAGTTGTTGGTTGGTTTTTTTGTTGTTGTTTTTTGGGGTTTTTTTTAGCATTGAAACCCTAAATTGAGTGATGCAGTGAGTGGAGAATTAAGGGCAAACTCCTGGGCAAAGGTCTCTTGAAAACTCCTTGGGGCCAGGCAGCTTCAGCCTCCCTCCCATGCCTGGGGTCACGCTTCTCTCTTTGAAACAAGGGCCGCTTGTTTGGCACTGCTGGCTGAGCTGGGCTCAGTGGAGGAGGCAGCTGGTCTGGCATTGCCTGTGTCCTTCCCTGCGCACAGAGGGTGTCCTGGGGGTGTCCCAAGCAGTGGTGGGTCAGCTTTGGCTGGGGTGGCATGGGCTTGTTGGAAAGTAATGGCCAGAATCAGGCACAGGTCCTCCGAGGCCCCTTTGCACCCGTTAATTACTTTTCCCAGAGCAGAAACCCAGCAGGGCTCAAAGGGAGCCTGTCCCTGTGGGTGGCAGGGTGGTGCGACCCTCTCTTGCCTTGCCCTGGCCCCTAAATCCTGGATATCAGAGAAGCATCTCACAACCAGCCCAAGCAGGTAAAGCCCCTTCAGGCTGTTGCAGCAGCAGGAGACTCCTGAGCACCAACAGCCCCTTGAAGGAAGGAGATTAAAACACCTCAGAAAGTCAAGGCCTGGGGAGCATCCCAAGACTAACAAACTCATTGCTAATGCCACTAAGAGAGCAACCACAGGTTGCAGCAGGGGCTGAAGCTCCATCAGTCCTTGCTGGAGGGTGTTTTTGATGGTCTGTCTTCAAAGCAGTGCAGAAAAGTGCAAGTTTTGATGCCACATCTTTGGAGCAGGGCAATAAAAGGCAGTTTTGATGCTACATCTTTGAACTGTGGCCTGAAGAAGCAGCTGCACTTGGCCCCATATGATGCAACCCCACAAACCCTGAGTTTCCTTCCTTTGTTTCCCATTTTGTGCCCTTTTCACCTTGTCGTTCACTGCTGTGCTGACAGTGCTGAAGGCACGTGGTGTCTTCCTTCTGCTTCAGCAGCTTGTGTCCTACGATGGCTCACGTGGGTCTGTCCCCACCACCCTTGACTCAGCTAATTCCATTTCACTCAAGGCATGGACCAAGTTCCAGACGGGTTGGAGCAGAGGAGGATATCCAGAGCCACCACCCCTAGGTCCATGATCCCATCACCAGCTGCCACTGAAGCAGCCAGCTGTGCATGGTGAGCAGGGCTGGAGATGTGCCCTTGGATTTCTGCACCAATATCACACTGGTATCTGACCTGCATAAAAGTGGGATGAACATCTGTACCTGCTTACTGGGCATGTCTTGAGCATCCCATAATTAATGTTTGCTCAGTGATTGAGGCTGACAAGTGTTTAGCATTATTAGTGGATGATAAATAGCTGATGATGTTGATGTTGCTACCTTGAAACATCTAATTTCAGAATCTGGACTGAGCAAAAGGGCCAGGCTGGCAGTGCCAAGACCCTGCTGGGCTTTGCATCTTTGGAGGTGGCTTCCTACCCAAGCCCTGTACGCAGGCATCCCTGTTGTGATCTTGGACCCACAGGGTGGCTACAGGGACACAACCTGTGCCTATGGCACGGCCTGGCCAGGAGCTCCCTTTGCTAAGGCAAGATGTGCAGAGCCCCCAAGCCTGGGACCAGGAGAGTGGGCTGGGGGACACAGATGCAAGGTGTTCAGGGGGCCTAATCCAAAGACCATTGAAAATTTTCTTGTAGATTTAGCCCACCTTGATGCAGATCAAAGAACTGAGTGTCCATTAAGGAGCTCCCAGCCCTCCTCCCACGCTGCTGAACATGGGCTTGAGGGGCCAAGCGCTCATGGGGGGGATGCTCATTTAGTTGTTTTGGGGGGGGGGGGAACAACACTGTCAAAAGCAACATGGGAAGCCTTTAAAAAAACCCTACATTCTGATTATGCTGAGATTAAAAAAACTAAGCTGCTGCCATCTTTATCTCCTCTGTCCATAATCCCGCTGCTACCCAGCGGGCACTGCCCTGAGCAGCCAGGCTGGGTATTTTTCCTGAGGCTGTTCTGGGGAGCAATCAGGGATTGGGGGTGTCCTGTCCCCTGGGCAGTGCAGTGGCCTCCCCTCTCATCCAGCTCTGGTGTGAGAAACGTGCAAATGAATCTCAGGGGGCTGCTTGCTCCTCAAGAAAATCAGGAGCAGAGTCCAAATGACCAGAGGAGAGGAATCAGTGCAGGGGGGGTGTGGCTTTGTACTGGTCAGGGTCGTGAGAGCACCTGGGACCCCCACCCATAGCCACGGAGACCTATTTAAGCTCAGGCCCAGGCACTTAGTTCTGTTCCAGGTCCTGTGGTGCTCTTCTGGAGTCCTGGGGCCTGTGAGGCTTGTGCTGGAGGCATCCCATTATCTCCAGTGCCCTCTCCTGGTGGAACATCAGAGTTATGTGGCAGCTCTGTCTCCTGGGTAGAGCTCAGGGCTGGGTTGTAGCCTTGGTCCTGGTCAGTCTCCTGCAGCTCCGGGAGCTGAGAGTGTCCTACAGGCCTGGGTCTCCGAAGGGTACCCTGTGAGCAGGGTGTGTGCTGAAGGTGATGGGTGCATTCTGGAGGAAATAAATTTAACTGCACTCTTAAACCACTGCCAGTTGGTCATGCACCATATTCTCTGGTGCTGTCAAATAATGTAATTTTTCAGCTATACCAATTTACAGCAGCTTTCACAAATATTTATGTTAGATTATAAAAGTCTTCCCACACACCAGTTTAGGATCAGGTTCCCCAGTTCAGTATTTACAAATTAACCTCCTGAAAAGCAACAAGTAATAAAAATCTCCTTTGGGGAGTTGCTGACTAGGTTATAACTGTCACAAGAAACCACATCATGCAAGTTATTTCATAAACAGATCACACAACTATTTTTTTCCTCTCCTAAATCCCTGGAAACTGGTTCCAGAAGGGAACCAGTTCCTGGGTCAGGCCTCTTCCTAGCTTTGGGAGAGTTCAGGAGTCTCTCTATACGTGCAACTTGTCTTCGCTTCCAAGATAATTTTGAGAGGAAAGGGGAAAGTGCAGGTAAGAGAGTCTTCTAAAACAACCAGGACATTTCACTGCCTCATTTCATTTACTTTAAATACACTCTGCCTGCACATTCATTCAGAACAGCAAGCATTATTGTCCAGCCACCTTTTCTCCTTCAGAACAGTATAAGCATCCTTCACAAAGCTTTTTTGTTAGTTCAACTATGTGGATAAACTCACTTCATCTCCAAAAAAAGTTTCTTTTTTTTTTTTTTTTTCTTTCCCCTACCTTCTGTGTTAGCCTTAAAATACTCCCGGTATGAGCCGGTAAGGCACTGCAGCAGTGTAACACTTCCAGTCCTTCCCATATTTGCTGAAACAACGGTGTTCATCCCTAATGCAACGGTGGGTTAGCAGAATAGTCATATAAACAATGTAGAAGTAAGGCAAGATGTGGTCAAACCCACATGTGAGGCAGTAGGCCAGGGAACCCATCAAGTCTCCCGTGTAGTTAAAATGACGTGCCCACCCCCAGAATCCCGAGGTCATCAGTTTGCTGTAGTACTTGGTCCCGTCCACAGACATGTAGGAGCACTCAATATACTCTGGTTTCTTCCCCCATATCTTGCAGTTGCCATTTGTACGACGGAAGAGGTCCTTCTGGTGGTTGGTCATTCTGAAGATGTAATAGCCGATCAAGCCCAGGATCAGGATCCCTGTGGCATTAGCTGTGCACAGCTGGACAGGGTGGTAAACTAAATACAAACCCTGGGGAGCAGCAAAAAGAGACAATCAGTGATTCACTTTAAATACATACTCATGATGCCAGACTAATTCTTTGATCAACAGTGACCCAGAAAGAATCTGAGTACAAAGAATAGGAAAATCCACCCTAGCAGTAAAACTGGAAAATTTTCAGAAAACTTTGCATCCTACTTTTTTTTTTCTCTCTCTCTCCCCAGAGTTTCTTATACGGAACAAGAAGAGAGAAGTTGCAAAGATGCAGAAAAAAAACCCCAAAACCCAGGATAAAAGGAAAAACACCACCAAACCCCACCAAAACACCACCCAGGGAAAAAAAAAAACAACCACTCAAAATGCAGAAGTACAAAGAGAGACCGAAAGGATTTAGAAAAATATACAGACACAATAGACAGTGACAGAAAAGGGCACAAAAGAAGGGGAGGAGAGGAAAAGATGTGAATTCCATGGATGGACAGTAAGCCCTCATACAAATGGATCCTTACAAAGGATGTTGCAATGGTTTTTCAGTATTCAAACTGTCTAGAAACAATTTAAGATACCGTTCAAACTGCTGGGGAGAGTGTTTCTGGAAAGTTTCTTTCTTTTTAGCCCAAACAGATGTCGTACTACATTTTTACCTGCAAAGTATAGAGGTAAGGCAACCAAACACAGTCTCCCCAGCCCAAGTACCATCCAAAGTGATCATGGCAGATATCGATGGTTTTCAAATACCAGGCTTCATTCCAGAAGAAGTCCAGAACATAAATACCCTGAAACAGAGTAGTTTCCTATCAATAACAGGTCACTGTCACCAGTTACCCTGTTTAACAGCATCAGCCTAATCTTTCTGTGCTGTCTGGTGATAAGATCTCAAAAGTGACTTCTGTTTTTGTTGTAACACCTCAAAAATAGGGTATTAAGAGGAACATATTACACAAACATATTGCATCTATATAGCTAAAGCAATAATAGGTAACATAAAGCAATATTAACCAAGATAACTAAGGCAGGTGTGCTACTGCAAGGACAGACACTTAGGAAGTGTACTCACATTTGACCTCCCCTACTTCACTTCAGCTTCAAGAGTCATCCACTTACAGAAAGGGGGAATAGAGCTCCTGTTAAGCAGGCTCCCATTTATGCATATTAATGAATAAATCCAAACTATCATCTGTACTTATTACTTTGGGGTCTCTTCAGTAGAAACCATGGCACCTAACTGGCTATTTTTAGGTAGAGACATCTGTAATTCTGCATGTCTCACACACACAAAGTAAATAAAAACAAACAAACAAGTGAGGTGAAGTGCTGCCCTCAGGAAACAAACAAACATATATATATATATATATAAATAAATCTGCCCAATCTTGCTCTAACTAAAGCCACAGAATTTATCACTGCTCCTTTTGGATTCAAGATCAGGTTATGCCTGTTTCCAGAACATAGGCTCAGAAAAGTCGCTCTTAATTTAATTTTATACACTGAAATCTGCTGGTGCAGACATGACTGTGTCACTGGTGGCACTCTGAATGAATACAGCAGAGTATTTACAGTGGTGCTCTGAATGAACACAAGCATCCAAAGAAGCAAGTCCTGGAGCATCATCACTGAATGAGATTGTTTAGGCCAAGAAAAACTCCAAAAGTTCAGTTTCAACACAAGGAGGGGTTTTTTTTCCACTTTAATCCTAGTTTGTTTCTAAATTGGTTTCTTATTTTCCTCCTATGAATTTACCTGAAGGACATTGACAAGGATCATGGAGTTAGTTACTTGACCATACAGCTCCTGTTGTTTAGCAGCATAGGAAAGGTTAATTAGAGTCCAGGCTACAATCCCAGGGCGCCCGTTGAAGAACAGCTTGAAATCAAACCACTTTCCTATTCGAGGGTTAAATTCAATCCCCATCATGTAGTCATAAAAGAAGTTGCCAGTGAATTTGCTAGAGAGCATAAAAAAATTAGACATGTATGCAGTTATACACAACTACAGGTTAGTACTACTCTGACTACACATTTCAGATTCACTTGATAATAAATGATAATAAAAATAATTAAAACCATATAGTGTTGTGCAAGATAACACAAACTGACCCAAGCAAAGCATCGCATTAGTAGAGATAAATTTTAACGTCGAAAGGTATCCTAGTTTATTCTTGGTAACACTTTTGAACAGATTAACTATAACCTTATTTATCTGTCACAAATGGGAGGGATGTCTCTGTGACACTGAGACTGGCAGTCATATGAAACAGAGCATGAAACACAGAGGATGGTGCTAATGAAGCGAAGACCTGCAGTCCTTCACCAGCCTATCTCTCTGCGCCAGTAAAATATATTCTGTTGTTTTATCCTGTGCAGCACTCAATTTCTATGTCCCGTTACCTAATATTCACTTATTATTAAAAATCACATACCAGTCTTTGGCATTGGTAGGGAAAAAGTAGCCTTTGATCATCGCAAAGGTAGAAACCACATATCCCAGGATATTGGCACACCACAGGAGAGGAATCCAGTTGTCAAAAATGATGGTGGGTGAGAACCAGTGGAAGTAATAGGCATTTGCAAACCAAAGCACATGGGTAATGATCCAAGCCTGAAGTCCATTGATTTCATACTTATTCACTACCCCTAAAACACAAAGAACAATTGAATGCTAGTGATGCTGCATTAATACAGCTTTTTCTTACTATGGATATGCATACAATAAAGAGAAGCTCCATCAAGTGCTCATGAAATGACCTCACTGTCCTCATCCTCCCAATTAAATACCTTGGGGCAATTTTCTGGAAGTTTCATTAGACTCTGCTGTAACCACCAGGCTTTGTTAGGCTGAGTTTTTCTCTTCACTCTCCCTTCAGAAAAAGAAGTGAATTTAGAATCTCCCCTAAAATTGACAAGGTAGCAATTTATCCTTTCTCAGGCTAGGTTCACATCATGCATCTTGTTCAGGTCTTGTGAATTAACTAAGCTTCAGCAGCTGCAACTGCAGCATCAAATACTAGATGCTGATTTTAAGTGCCAAAATTATCAAACTGCTTTTCCATGGCTGGTGTGGTGCCTGCCATACAATGGTTTTACTGACAGTAAGAGATAGAAAGTCTATAATTGATTCTAAAAAGATGACTCAGATTGGTTTTTGTTTTTCTTTGAAGTAAACCTATAAGGAAGGTGAAAGTACTTATGTCCATGTTTTCTCCAGATACATAAGGGTTATTAAAGACTGTAACACTTAATTTTAAAAGATTGTATGATGTGTATCTATTCTACAGAAGAACTTACCAGCAGGGGTGACAGCACCTTCTTGCACACCTCCTACATATCCAGGAAGAAATTTATGGCAGAAGTCAGGAACAAACACATACAAAACCACCTAGAAAAGAGAGAATGTATTAACAGCAAAACCAGACAAGACAAACTCCCCAAACCCACTATCTCTTTCATACACATACCAAACACGTGGCAGTTTCAGTTAAGTACTGGATGAGGAAATATGGCAAGAATTAGCTGTGATTTTAGACTAGTAGTACATCCAAGCTATTAAACAATTCTAAAGCTGTACTTCATGTATGGTTGTCAACCTTTTTTAGGTGGGGAAGTAGGACAGATGGTAACTAGATTCAGGTTATATGTAAATTGTTTTCCAATTTGAAAAAATTATGGAGTAGTTTGGCAAGTTTGAAGGTATCTTACAAATATATTTCATACAACCATGTTTTTTTACTGTCTGTAGAAAATATCACCCCTTCTGCAGTGTTAGTTTATGATATATTTACTGTGTATTAATTTCAAACAAATGAGTGAGATGCTTTTTCTTAAAAACCACAGGAGGAAACATGAGGAACACTTGTGTATAGTCCCTACATATTTATTTTTCAAGTGCATAATCTTCATTTGGATTCCAAAAAGCCATGGAAAGTGTGAAACATCAAGGTGTAAATGTTGGTGGGACATTCCATCATCCATCATGTAAAAGGCTTCATCAAACAGCTGTTTGAAAAACCAACCACCACATCCAGACCATAACTCAGTAACATACCTGGAAAGTGACCCAAAGGGTGTAGATGCCAGCAGCCCTATAGGTCAGTATAGGAGTCTTGTTCCAGATGTCAGACAGATGTTTATTCCCCGTGAGCAAGTCAGTGAGTGGATCAATCAGAGAGCACTGGTACTGGTCACAGGACATTATGAAGTAATATACAATAATTGGTGCAAACATGAGCAGGAAAAGGATGCTTGCCAAGGAAAACCAGTCCACCTCCCTGTAAAATCCAAACCAGAGCATTTTTTTTTTCCAGCTTTCAGTTAGAACGGTGGTTTGATTAAGTCAGGCAACTTTTTTAGTGGACCTTCTAGACTAACCAGATGAAAACTGAAATTGTTTTCAGGGCCCATAGCTTTATTTGGGTCAACCAGCTATAAAAACCTTAGCATGTTACATACTTTACCACAAACTGTTATAAAACTATGCTAGTTTATCAGAGCCACAGAGTAGATAGTATCTCTGGAAAAAACCCAGCTTATTATTGCAGCCTTCATGGTTTTGGTGGCAATTAGGGTATAAGTGGTAAAAGAAACACAAGAATATTCTGGTAAAGCTTGGAAACACAGAAAAGACAGACTTTGGACAGCCATTAGTTGAACTTGCTCTATCATACACTGTCTCTAGTGGCAACTACACCTATGGCTGTTTTCTGTTGCAATACAACACTCTACTAATACTTGCACAACTCTTTGAGAACAGGAATATGAGTTATAAATCTTGCTCCAGCAGGAGATGTCAGCTGGCAATACCACAGATCGATGCCTGTTTTCCAAATCTCAGGAAATATTTTGTTCAGCCCTTGAAGGAACTATAAATTTTACTGATTTTTATGATTATTATTTTTTCTTTTTTTTGTAAGGAGGGCTGTGTTTTAACCCAAGCCATCTGGCAAAGCTCTGTCTTAAAATCTTGAATAATTCTTCTTCATCATCTGTGGCTACAGCTCATTATCCATGAGCTTTCAAGAGAAGGGCAATACTTCATTCTGTTATTAATAGAGTGAAGTTCAAAAGGAATGTAGCATCTATGAGAATAAGTATGAACCAATTTGAAATACGATGACTAATTAGGATCATCAGCATCTCTCACCATGCTCTTCCCCACTGGACCTGAGATGTTCGGGTATCATTTTGGGTGCTTCTGTGTTTTCTTTCTTCAGAAGGTTTCTTCTCCTGATGGGCTGCCATGATGTCCTGTATAAAACAAAACAGTCATGGTATTACTCCAGCTGATTCTCACTAATTCTTATGTCTCTACAGAAGAGAAACACAAAGAAAAGTTATCAGAAACTATTATATAGCCTCCTGAGTACAAGAAATTTGGGGGAGGAGGGTAGGATGGAAAAAAAAAAAAAAAATCATCCCCAATTCCTTATCATCTTCTATTCAGCAAAACACAATCAAAACACTCATGTCAAAGTAATCCATTGAACTTTTTGCTAACTGGAAATTTCTTTGAAGTTGTATAATATGTGGCTTATCACTTACCTGGGAGACGCAAGGGAAAAAACTGTTTTGCCACATTCTTATACATCTCTGAAAACAAAGTTCTGTAAATAATTGCCTTTCTTAATTAGAGAAATTGCTACTGTTGTAACATTACCTGTACTGGACCTTGGGAAATGATGTACTTTTCCCCAGATGCTTTGCTATGTGTATGTTAGCTACAGCAAAGAGTGCAAGATGACAGTTTATAATCCCATCGAAACGGGAAATCCGTGGGAATGGAGAAGGACTTACTAGGCAACTCCTAATTGTCTCTGTGGAACACACATTATAGCTCTATTTTGTCTTGTCCAAACACCACTTTTGTTAAAGATCATCACCCCATCATCTCATGGGAAGATAAAGACTCTAAAACACAGTGTCATAGTTTGCTTGTCAGGGGGAATTTGCCAACAGTTGTTAGTTTTGTACCTTTTCACACTTTGTTGTTTTAACTCAACTCAGAAAGTAACAGTTATTTCCACTGGAACAAAAAGGATAATCAAACATACTGTCAGGGCCCCAAGGACACTACTAGAAATTAATGTCCTTGCCTGCCCTGGCCCTGGCCCTCCCTTGATCTTGCCCATGGGTGAGCAGACCCATTTCAGCCCATGCCAGGGCTGTCAGTCCATGCCCCAGTGATGCCACAGGAGTGCTGGTCTCCAGCACCACCAGAGCCCTGCCCTGCGGCATTATGAAGGCACAGACCCCAGTTGAAGGTACGACCAGAATCAGCTTTATTGAGAGCACATGGACTTTCTTCCATGGGCCTCCCAGCAGCCAGACTTCCAGCCGCCGTTCACGCGGCATTTCCTCCAACCACCATCCAGGTCATGTCATTTCCTTGTTCCTCCATCTTGGCCTGTGCATTGACCCCCATGCTGCCCTGCCTGGTCCTGCAGACCCCAGCCTGACCCACAGGCTGATGCCCTGGCCCAGCCTCATCTCCATGGCTCTGCCTGGCCATGCTGGGTTTGTGTCTGACTCCAGGTCCGTGTCCCCAGGTCTGACCCTGACCCCAGGCATGGCCTGAAGGCCCCTGCCTGGCCTTGACCCAGCCCCATCCCTACAGCCCTGCCTGGCAATCAGAGGACCTGACCTATGAACTGACTTCATGGCTTGGCCTGCCTCATCCCCACAAACCTGCCTGATTACCTGGACTCTTGGTTGAGCCTGGCTGTAAACTCTTGCACTCACTGCTCCCTGACACAGGAAGAAAAAGGAAGATGCCAAGGTAAGGACACCTCAAACAGGGATAACACTTCACCCACAGATTCAAAAATATGCAGTGTGTTACTATGCAGAGATGTCCTCCACACAACACATTCAACACAAGTGCTTATTTTCATAAGTAATCTGATAAGAAGTCTAATCACTGCCCTTTGCCAACCTGGTTAGGCAGAAACACTAAACAAAGAATGCAAGATGACCCATGGGTGGAAGGCAGCTTGTCATTTACCACTGCAATTATCCTAAGTGCTTGGTCAAGTAGAAGCTTGGAAAAAAAAACACCCTACTTTTAGATTTTATACTACAAAAATAAAGTAAACTTCTGATCAGGAATCTACATTTTAAAGGAAAATGCCGAGCTGACATGCGGTGTCCCCCAGGGCCCCGCGTTTTGCCCAGGACGGGTTCAGCAGACCCAGCAGGCAGGGCGGGCAGCCCCCCCGCACCGGGCCCCTCATGCGAGACACGGGTACTCTGCGGAGTACCACCGGGCGAAGGGGGGTGGGCCGCAAATTCAGAACAACCTCCGGAGCGAGAGGGCACGCACGGAGCCGACAGCGCAGCAGACGCTCCCTTCCAGCCCCGCTTCGCCGCTCCGCGCCAAGGCCCAACATGGCTCGCAATGAGATTCGTACCCAGAGACCGAGCCCCCCCGCACACGCTCGGGCTGGGTGGTGGCCGGCCCGGCGGGCGCTGCCCGCTCCCCGGACACAGCGCAGGGACAACTTACCAGGGAGAACCGGCGGTGCCGCCCGCCCAGTGCCGCTCTGCCCGCAGCGACGCCCCTCAGCCGGTACCGGCGACACTCCCGCTCTCCTCAGGCGACGCCTCTTGGCCCCGCCCCGATCCGCGGATCCGACCAATCGCCGCCTCGCTCTCCTCCCCTTCGCGCCACCCCATTGGTGGAATGCGCTCAAGCCATGGGCTGAGGAGAGGGCGGGGGCGTGGCGGCTGCAGGGGGGCGGCCCTGCGCCCGCTGCCGCTGCCGCTGCCGCTGCCCTCTCGCCTCCTCCCGCTCCGGCGGCGTAGCGGGTCCCGGTTACGGCGGGTCGGCTTGAGCCTGTGAAGTAGCAGCTACGGATGTTTTGCATGGAGTGATTTTAACGACAAGGGGAAGGCGTAGTCTGTGGCTGCTCCCGTGAGAAAACCCGACGACCCAAGGAGGCTGCGGGCGGTGGTAGCTCCGGCAGGTTCTGTTCAGCCGCCGCGCGGGAAACATCTTTTAAGAAAAAAAAAAAAACAAACGAAGAAAGGTGTTGAAATGAAGGGAACTGGCGTCCGAGGAGAGAGTTTAGTACACGGTAAACTTAGACGCCCATCTGTGAGGAGGCTCACGGCGATCAAAGCTGCGAGGGACCCGGGGAGCTGCTTGGATGACGCCGAAATGGGAATAACACCAAAACTTCAGACCTGCTCCCCTGACCTTCAGTACTCACGTACTGAACTTGCTTTGAGGGATGCCTCTTAGATCCTGAAGGGCTAAAAAAAGGCTACAGCTGCCGTTAGTTTGGGGATGCAAAACTGCAGAAACCGGGTACGGGGGTGCGGCAGAAAACGCGTCCAGAGGAGCCACAGCGAGGGGAAGGGGGGAATCGGCAGCAGAGCCGGCGTTCGCTGCCCCCCGAGCAGAGGGCTGCTGCGCGGGCAGCTAGTGGCGGGAGCCGGGAGGAGCGACCGGCAGGAGCCGCCCCGGTGCCGCCCCAGAACCGCCCCAGTGCCGCCCCAGAACCGCCCCGGAAGCGGCGGTGGAGGCGGCAGGGCAGCTATGGGCCGGGCGGTGACCGTGGCCACCTGTGCCCTCAACCAGTGGGCTCTGGATTTTGAGGGCAACCTGGAGAGGATTTTCAGAAGTGAGTGTGGCTGTCGCAGTACCGGCCCGGTGCCCTGCGGAGCTCGCTGGCTGCCCCCGCCGTCGGGAAGCGGCCCTCCCGCCGCGCGTTTCTCCTCTGGGCAGCACCGGACACCGTGCCTGGCTTATGGAGTCCGGTTCCCGGAGCCGCGAGGCCCCGCGGGTGGGGGTGTCTGGGCAGGACCCGCCGGGCCTGAGCGTCCGGCTGGTGTTTAATCCAACCCTCTTCTAGGTATTGACATCGCAAAGAGCAAAGGAGCCCGGTACCGGCTTGGTCCAGAGCTCGAGATTTGGTAAGAACACTTCTGGGTCTGCTTTGGTTCCCGGTTAATTACTGAAGAGTGGTCAGTAAGAAAATCAGCCACATAGTACACAATGCCTAAAGCATCGCTTAAAGCACGGGGCAGTGGGTGAAAAGTGTTATAGCTGCAAGCGCAAGATTGGTTCCCATGTCTTGGGAACGTGACTGGTACTGATAATATTTTGGCAAGTTTCCCTTCAGAGAAAGTGTAATGCTTTGAATCCAGCCTAGGCCCAGGCTGCTGCTCCTGGAAGGAATAGCCCAGCAATGCTATGGAGTTTGAAATGCTGTCAGCAGGGATTATGTTGGCAGTGCCGCTTCTGCCCCATCTGCAGGCATTGCTTGTGTGGGTGAGGTGTTCCGTGTCTAAGGTGCTTCTGGTCCCTTGGCTCTGGTGATGATTTGGCTGAATTTTCTATTTCTTGTGGTTTTATATGCAGTGGTTATGGCTGCTCGGATCACTATTATGAGTCTGACACACTTCTGCATTCATTTCAAGTCCTGGCAAAGCTTTTGGAATCTCCAGCCACTCAAGATATTATCTGTGATGTGGGAATGTAAGTTGTTTGGTTTTTTTTTTTGTGTGTGTGTGTGTGTCCATATAATAAAGGAATAGGTCTTCAGGAATGCTGTCTCTGCTGTGCTTCTGGATAATGAATGCTCTGCACCAAACCTTTAAAGAGACCTTAGGATCTGCACTGCTTTCCCTTTTGATTACCATGACAAGGGCTGTGACATGCAAAACCTTTTCTGAAAGATAAACCTTTCAAAGATATCTGGTGGTTGAGCCCTTCAAGAGAGAAGTAGGATAATTACAATTATTTATTGGGAACCTTAATGAGACCCTGTTGCAGTGGGTAAGACTTTGTTTTACATGTAATGCAAAGAGCTTTACAAATTGAGTGTCTTTCAGGAACATACCTTGCTTTGGCTGGCAGACATCCTTCTGAGCACCATCCATGTCAAAAAATCACTGAAACTGTTGCAAGTCACATGCTGACAGTGACAAATTATATCTGTAGTATTAATGTTATGTGCACCTACTTGGTGTAGATATAAAGGTGTAAAACTGGCTTTGTTTTGAACTTTGGTAGCATCAGAGGGAGTCGGGTTTGATTAAATATTAGCTCAGCCTGGGGGATTCTTGTGGTCTGCTGGTGTTTCTCAGGCATGGCAGTGACCTGGCAGTGGTTGCCACATCTGGGACTGACAGAGAGGTCAATCAGGAGCTCTGATTTTTGCAAACAACTATGTGAATTAAAAAATTCGAAGCTAAAACTTGATACATTGTTTATCTCCCTTTAGTCATGCAGTGTCCAAGTGTTGTCTTTAAAATAGTTTTTGGTTTTGTTTTTTTTTGTGCAGGAAAGTAGAGACTTTGGCTATTTTTATTTCATTTAATGAAACAGTAACTTTTGCTTCTTATTTTCACAGGCCTGTTCTGCACAGAAACGTTCGCTACAATTGTCGGGTGATCTTTTTAAATAAGTAAGTGGCTCTTTATGCATTTTGTGAGACAATACATTAGTGCATCCTTTGAGACCTCTCTGGCCTTCAAGAAAGATTCTTCAGTGCTATGTAGAGCGATAGAGCTGTCTTCATTTCTACTAAATTTTAGAGAGACAACTAATGTTTGCTATTTTTTCTGATTCCTTTATGAATTTGTAGAAACTGAATTTCCACTGTTTTCTGAAAGACTTCAGAAAAAAACCCTGAAGTCTGCAATCAGAAGCTTTACAGATGTTTATAACTGTTTGATGTACATCATAATAGAAAAAGAGTTGGTATTATTTAATGTTCTGCTTTAGTTTTATTTGGCTGTTTATCAGGTCTTAAATTTACTCTTTCTATTCTGTTTTAAGAAAAATTCTTCTGATCAGACCAAAAGTATCATTGGCAAATGCAGGAAACTACAGGGAACTTAGATGGTTTACCCCCTGGAACAAAGCAAGGTAGGCTGGCTACTGTTAGAACTGCATTTAAAACCACAGGTTGCTGTTTGCAGCCACAGCAGAACGATTGAAACTCTTGCAAACCATCAAAAGCTGCTGCAGGCTGAGCAGCAGGACGGAGTCAGTTGAGCTATCTAATGGAAGCTCAGGTAGAAAGCTTATTAAGTCCAATTAAACTGTGAATTGTTGAGCTGGGAGGAAAAGTGTGGGTGAATGGTCTTGCAGCCAGGGTAGCGGTGTCATTTTCCTTGCTTTCTAACTACATGCAGGACTGGAAGAGGCTGTGTTGATCTGCTCAATTGCTGCACCCTGTTCAACATTAAACTGTAAAACAATGTGAAATGGATGAGCTGTCTCAGAATTTTAACAACTGCAGAGGATGGAAGCTGAATACCTTATCATGGTGCAAAATACGCATGATGCTCGTCTCTGATGTTGTGCACACATCCTGTAGTCAGTGAATGGTTTGAACTTGATGGTCTCAGCAAAGTACTTCTGAGAGAGCATCTGTCCTCTGAACCTCAGTCAGTTCCAGATGAGTTCTGAGTTAATTATGTATGAACACTGCAAAAAGAGAAACTTTTATTTGGTAGTTGACCTGCATGGTGTGTTCTTTGTTAGGTCTAAGTTTATAGCTAGGATGGGGCATTTTTTTACTATGCATTTCTGAAGCAAAGTGGGATGTTGCTAGTTTATAATCTTAACATTGCTAATTAATTTCACAGAAAATATGAAGGTTCTTATTTTTTTTACTTACTATTATTTTTTAAACATGCACAGCCCTGTACAACTGCAGTGCAATTTCTTTGTTCAGTGTTAGAAGGTGACAGAATGTGGAGATGAGAATCCATTTATGTGCTGTGATTTACATAACAATATATTCACAACCCCTAAACCTGCTTTAGGCACGTGGAGGAATATTTTCTACCCAGGATAATTCAGGAGGTGACTGGACAGGTAAGGGTTTTTTAAGGATTTTTTTTTTCTTTTTAACTTTAGCATCCTATAGATTCAGCAATTTAAACAAATAGAATTTATGGCATAACACTGCAGAATGCCAATTTCTGCTGTTGGTCGTGCTGCAAATTAATAGGTTTCAGTGATAGTTCTCAGTTACATGAAATGAGAACATAATTTAACCTCATTTATGTTGATGTTTGGCAGCAAAGCAAGTCAATTTTAAATTTACCTGAGTCATTTATATATACAGGACCTTGATTGTCTTATTTTGCACAATTCCAGTACTGAGTTTATCTGTGCTTGAGACTTGAAATGAGTATGTGATTTGGAGTTTAAAAAAAAAAAACAAAACAAACCCCAACCTTCTTGATTCAGAAGCATCTAAAACTTGGATTATTTCATGTTAAATCATGAGCATAATTTCTAGCAAATGACAGTCTCTGGTTTATAGATTGTTTAATTCAAAAGCAATTGCCCTGTCCTGAAGCAAAGCACTGGATCTGAACAGTATTAAAATTTCAACAGAGAACTTCAGTACAATTTCTTTATTTAACTTGGTCTGAAATGAAGGAAGGTGTAATGTGATTGATACTGTGTCACTCATTTTGCAGAAGTGAGTATTTGATTTTATATTCATATTTTTAGATGTACAGTTAACTTTTTGCATGGAACAGATTCTTCTATGAGGTGTAAGGATGTTCTTGGATTTTTCTCAGGAAACTGTTCCATTTGGGGATGCAGTGCTAGCAACCAAAGATACCTGCCTAGGGACAGAAATATGCGAAGAACTCTGGGCACCAAACAGGTAAAGGAGAAGAAGAAATGAAAAGTAAAGTAAAACATAAATACCATATGTAAATGCATGAAATAAACATAAAAAAAAAAATCTGCTTATTATTCTTCCAGGTAGAATATCTTTCAGAAAGTGCCAGTAAGCTAAAATATAATTAGGAGCATTAAATACCTCATGGGGAAACAACAGAAGGTCCCTAAGGGAAAGCAAAGCCTAGTGCCCTTGAGTGATATTTCCCTTTGTTATTTTGGTTCCTGTTACAATCTGAAATTCTTCACAACCCCAGAGAAGATCCCATTCACAAAGATCTGATGTGGGGTGAGGGTGGAGATGTGGCTGCATGAAAGCTGTTGCAGTTAACAGCAAATAAAATGTTCCCAGTGTTTTTCCAGATCTCACAGTTATATTCATTTCCTTGTAACTGCAGGAGGTGTGGAATGTTGCAGACAAAGATGTGATTTTTTTTTTTTTAATTATTATTATTATTTTTATTTATTTATTTTTACACTGGAGAAAGGAAAAAGCAGTAAAAGGCTTTTCCCTCTCTGTTTATGCTTTTGGATTTACCAAGAGAAAGAACATGGGACAATTGACCTTGCAAGGGTATCTCCATGTTGCCTTTTCAAACCAAGATTGTCCTATTCTCTTTTTATTTGAGATTCTGGCTTCTGTAGAGTAAAGTGGGAGGCATTTCATTTAGAACAGAACAAGCAAAAGCCCTTCTGCCCTCTGCAGCTACTGCTGGTCTTTGACAGAAGAGTCAGGCAATGCAAGAAAACATGTTTTTGAGAGTTCTGTCCTTGTTTGAGCTAAGATATGTAGAAAACTGACAGTGACATAGATGTTGTTATTTGCCAGTGGTTTTAAATGATACCTGCAGTATTCACAGCATAGCATTCCCAGCTGATTTTTGTTTTTTTCTTCTGCCTTTTGCATTGACAGCCCTCATATTGAAATGGGACTTGACGGTGTGGAAATTTTCACTAACTCTTCAGGGAGTCACCATGTGCTGCGGAAGGCTCACACCAGGGTGGATTTGGTGAATTCTGCCACAGCAAAGGTATATGCTTTAAAAAAAAAAGAGATTTTTTTTTTTTTTTATTTGCTACACACCTCATTTTTTTTTTTCTTTTTTTTTTTTTTTTCCAGAACATATGCATACAGAGAATAACCAGCTGGACAGGGTGTTGTAAAATACACATTTTGCATAAAGGGCAAACAACCAGTGTCTGTGGTTGCTCCCTGTACCTAAACACTCTCCCTCCATATGCTTTATGTATTTAATTGGCAGCATGTTGCCAGCTTGTAATTCTGTCAACAGAGGGTGTTATTTGCCTGGCACATATAAAATCATCCCAAAGTCTCTTTTGTTTCCCTCAGATCAGTTTCTTTGCCAATTTTCATTCATGTAGCAACTTTGCGTTGGAGAAATATTGGTAACTATATCAGGAAGGGGGAATAGAAATTGGTGTTTAAACTTGCATTTAATTTTTCTTCCCCACCATCTTCTTACTTTAAAATATATTTTTCTACTTGGAAAGTTCTCTTTATTTTAAAGAAGAGAAGACATTTAGTTAGTAGACTGTAATCCTGTCTAACAGTGATGGGGACAAAACCAAAGTAATGAATGTATATTACACTTTGAAAAATGTTTCATTTGTACAACAACTTTGTGATTGTAATTTAACATGCTTTGGTTATATTTGTATCTGCTCTGTCCTCAGATACCCAAACACAGCATCTATCATTTTCTTGCTTTTCTCAATCTCAAATTGAATTTGCAGTTTCAATTTAGGAGTGCAGTCCTCTCCTTTTGGGTGAAGGGACTGACTTGTGCTAGTAACGGAAGTCTCCTGTTCTCCAGCAGTGTGAAAGGGATGGAGCTCACTTACTGCATTTACTTATGTAATCCCTTCTTTTCTATCAATGCATCACATGCAAAGTACTTTTTCAAATGATGAGAGTCCCAGCTGTAAACCATTCAGAGTGCAAACAGAGAGGAAGATTAGAGCAGGAACAGAGAAACAATATTTTGTCTCTTAACATTCTTTCAGTTGTTATATTCTGAAAAGGATTTTTTTGTCTGCTTGTTTCTTTTCCTCCCAGAATGGTGGAATATATATTTTAGCTAACCAGAAAGGCTGTGATGGTGATCGTTTGTATTATGATGGCTGTGCCATGATTTCCGTGAATGGAGAAACGGTTGCACAAGGATCCCAGTTTTCACTCAGTGATGTGGTAATATGTTCAATTAATATGGCTACATTTATGCTCAACACTTTACAGACATTCCAGATACTAAGTCCATGTCTTTAATTAAAAAAGATGTATTTTGAATGTGCTGTTTAACTAGAACCAATGTTTTTCCTAGTCAGATCGCCCACACCTCATCTGCAGTAGTTGTCCTGCTTTTGTGAGTGAGGAAGAGCTGTCATTGTGGAATAACTTCATGAAAATGTTTGTGTCTGCAATCACCATGTTTAGGAGAGACCCCATTAACTTGTCTTCCCTTATCTAACTAAAAAAGGAAAGACGGCAATGTTCTAATTATGACCTGGTTTGGTAGGTTGAGCTTTACTTCAGAAAATCCTTAGTAGCTTGGTCATCAAAGCTGTAGGTTTTCTCAAACTGTGCCAAATGCAGCTCTTTCCCCAGAGGCTTGTTGCCTTTTCCTCTCGTCCCTTGCCGCATCCTTGCCACTGAACCTTTTGTTCTGCTGTCTGACAAGTGCTATAAATTTGTTGTGCTTTATGAGCATCCTCATGTCCTCAGTGAAGCGAGGCAGTTGTGCTCACTTTGTGATGTAATTCTACTGAGTCAGAAATGACTTCTGAAGGGAGCATAAAAATCTGTATTGAGAAAAGTTGCATTCATTCTTTTTCCCCAGCATTGTTCATAGTCCAGGGCTGTAGACACTGCTTATCTGTTTGTATAGAATCAGTCTCATGCTGAACACCTTTCCACAGGAGGTACTGGTTGCCACTCTGGACTTGGAGGACGTTCGAAGTTACAGAGCAGAGATTTCATCTCGTAACTTAGCGGTAAGAGTGCTTTATGGGGGGGTTATGTCTGTAAACTCTGCCAAGTTTAAATAGTTACTGAATTAAAAAAGTATTTGCATGGCTTGATTTTCACAGTATTCTATAGATCTGATGTTTTCTAAGTATATGCTGTATCAAAATTTGTGTCTTCCCAATTCTTCTCTACTATTGCTTAGGCAAGTAAAGTGAATCCTTATCCCAGGGTAAATGTGAATTTTGCTCTGTCGTGTTTGGATGATGTAGCTGTACCTACTTGTGTGCCAATCCAGTGGCGGCATCACAGTCCTGAGGAGGAGATCAGGTAAGCACTTAACTCAATTTGTTGTTTGAAAATTATTTTGCTTTAAAACAAGCAAACAAAACAAAAAACTCAAACCGAAAGAAAAGATAAGCACAAGATCTTATTTATATTTAAGTAAAGAAAAAATATCTCACTGAAAGCCCATGGTAAATATTTTGACTTGCTTAGGTCTTCTGCTATAACCCTCTAGGAATAAGCATGTCCTGTAATTTCAGCCTTGGTCCTGCATGTTGGCTTTGGGACTACTTAAGGCGCAGCAAACAGGTAAGAAGAACTGGTTTTGTTCTTTGTCTTGGCATACACATCTTCTTCTGTGCCATAGGGATGTACACATTGCTGTCCTGTGCTGCTCTTAATGCAAAGTGACGTTAGTCCAAGGTGCAAGGTTTGAGTTTTTCACTGGTAGCTCATTCAGACTTAAAATCCATATGCAAAGTGTGACTTCAGTCTGTTCTTCAGACCTTCTCCTTAAGAATCATGATTTCTTTGAAAGCAGCTGTTTAACTTACCTAATGAAGGGGATTTCTTTTTCTTTGAAACACTGGTTTTATCAGTAAGGAAAATAAAGTATTTTAATAGTATAATAGAGATGTTTAAAATAAGCAGAATGACATGAACTAGTAAATCAGTTTCAAAGTGATATATATATGAAAAATGTAATCCTTTTTATTAGCTGGAATAAATAAACTTCCAGCTACATCCTGGAAGTTTATCTTAGCCAAAGAGTGTACACTCATTAGATTATCCCGGTGATGAGAGTTTAAGAGGGTTTGGTGGTTGCTTTATTTGATTTTCCCCAGTAGAATCTAAGCAGACTTGAAAAATGCATGCATAATTCTTTCACAGGAATGTGTTTCTGAATGGTACAAGATATATTTTTCTAATTATGCTATATGGAATGTCTTGTTATGTTTTCAAGGCAGGATTTCTCCTACCTCTTAGTGGTGGAATTGACAGCTCTGCTACAGCTTGCATAGTATATTCCATGTGTCACCAGGTTTGCCTGGCAGTCAAGAATGGAAGTAAGTAGAAATGCACATCTGGCTACCTGTGGTTACAGACCACTTAATATTAGCTGGGTGCAATAGATCCAAGAGGTCATTAATTGACAGCCTCCTGCTCAGTTGTTCTAATGGGATCCTTTTGTATTTCTTCTGAAATTCCAGCAAAAATGTGTGTCCAGATTTCAGGTTCTTAATTTAATTGTTTATTTTAATAATAATAATAATTATTATTATTATTCAGGTCTAATAGTTTTCATTTGGGGTTTAAGAATTGGATCTGGAACTGTCTAGTTTGTGTTCACAGTATTGTC
>JANHGN010018599.1:0-18652 GCA_024605025.1 Megaceryle maxima | reverse complement strand
GAGCTCTGTTTCCCTGGGACTCATGTGGGAGGTGAGGACAGGTCTCCCAAGCTTTTCTGCTCAAGATGTCCCACATCACACAAGTAATTACACAATCTTGTGCTAGAGAAGGGAGGGAAGAGTATGACTGGAGGAGCCTGCAGCCAGGTTCAGACCCTCCTTCAGTTCATTACGGTGGTAGAGCCCCACAAAGACACTCATTTGTGATCGGGGACAGATGCCAATGAACAGGCATCTTCAAATGACCACACTCAGCAGCAAACTAAACACTGTTAGCAAAACTTATTTAAGATAGCAATCTACATCTTACTCCTCACCCCTATGCTTCCCACAGACCATGGTGAGCTGCCTTCTGGCTCTGGAAGCAGAGCAGCCTGATCGGTGGTTTTCCAGGCAGTCCTTAAGTCCTGGGCCCCTTGAAAGGTAGGAGGTGGTAGATGACTGCCTGTGCCTGTTCCTCACTGGTTGCAAGGAAGCTGCAGAATGGCATCTGTGCCACTGTATGTCCCTCTGTGTGGTCGTGGATGGAAGACCCCAGTAACACAGGCCAAGCTGGGACCCTTGTGTTTGTCATTGCCACCCTCACTGCTTTGCTGGCAGGGGGTGTTGGAGAGCTTGCTCCAGGCAGTCAGCCTGTCCATCTGACGGAGCATGCGCTACCCCACCTGACTGCCAAAATTAGGGCACATTCAAAGCATCTCTTTCATTCACCACCCAGTGAGGGTTGTGATGCCCAGGTGAAGGGTGGTGACAAGCAGGAGGTGGCACTGCCAGCACTACCTGCCACCTGTGTGATGGGTACATAGGCTGTTCCAGGCCCTGACATCTCCCTCTTTTTGCACTCATGCATAGTGAGAAAGAACTTGCTGCTTTGGCGGTGCCAGGCCAGTGCTTCATCTCTCATGGGGAAGCACCAGTTTAAGTCTGCAGCACCCCAAGGCCACACAGCAAGCCATACAATGCTGTTGGGAAAGAGGGAAGAGAAACGAGTGCTGTGTTCCTGAGTGGTATCTCCCCGGGGAGGTGTCATCAGATCTACTGTGAGTTATGCTTATGATTCCCTTCTTTACTGGGAAGATACTTTCTTTTCAAAGCCATAGTCCACAAAGCGCCAGCAGCTGCACACACACTTTGCAGCAAGGCCCCTTCGCTTCAGTCCAGTCTCAGTACAGACAGGGATCTGACTTGCAGCTCACCTAGTGAGCCACTCATCTATTTAAGCGAGTACCTATTTAATGCTTATGTGTAACTCAGCTGGGGAAGACGCCCTGCACTCAGCTATTGAATTCTGCCTGAACAGGAGTGGTCCTTTCCTCTTTTCTGTTTCCAGAGCAGTCCTGTTTCCAAACTGCCAGCCCAGGACTAAAGTCTCTGCCAGACACACAGGGCTGACCCAGGAGGGAGCCTGGCCAAACCTCTGCTCAGAGACCAGCTCCCCCAAAGCTGTGCAACTTCTGGCTGTGAAATGATTTCCAGTTTAACTGGGAAATTCCTGCACTTCATCCAGATAATGCAGCAGTGAGAGGTCACTAAATGCTGATCTCAAACGCAGCATCCACCACCCTCATCACTAGGAGAAAAAAAGTTCTGAAGAGACTTCATGATTCCCCATTAAGGCTCAGAACAAGATGTAACAGCGTAGTTAAAATTACCCCATCTCTGCTGCCTCCCACCACACAAGGGAAAGTTAATTATAACTCCAGGTTGCCCAAAGGAATGCTGCACAGTGAGATCTGTTGTGTCATCACCAACAATCTTTGCCCAGCAAGAAATTTGGAAGAGAGAGCCCTCTGTCCAACTAGATAGGATCAGACTGGAGCCCAGGGATGGGTAGCCCTGCAAAATGACCCTTCCAGGCTCCCCAGCTCCTCCTGAGGGACAGAAGGTCCCCCTTGAGGCAGGTCTGGAAGCACAGAGGACCAGGTGCCTGGCCAAGTCCTTTTTTGCTATGCTTCTGTTCTTTTTTGTTTTCAAATAAACCTGGTGGGCTGAAGCTATTCCTGAAGCTGGGGTGGCACCGTGCAGGCAGGACCTAGAGCGCACTGAGTCGCAAGTACAGTCATGTGAAACCAAAGGGAATTAGCTTTTAATGTGCTTCTCAGGGCAAACCCTGAAAATGTGGGATTGCCAAGACGCCAGCAGGAAAACTCACCAGCTTGCTGCCCTCCTGACCATGAATCAGCCACCAAACTTCCCAGTGTCAGGAAAATGCTCCCAGAAACCCATGAGCAGGCGTGATGCAGAGGAGCACCAGAGCCTTTGCCTCCCCAGCCTACGTGGCCACACGGGATTCACGGGAGCCCCTGTGAATCACACTGCAGGGCAGCGGTGCTGTCACATCTCCTCCAGCCCCAGCGTGGTGGCAGAGATTCAAAGCTCCCTGTGGGCACCTCACAAGAAAGAGTTCAGGAGCCTCTGGAAGAGATGCTGTGTAGAGATAAGCGCAGGTATCACTGTTTGGCTTTATCTTTCTGGCTGGGAATGAACGTGGTTACTGTTAAATGTCTGCTGCCTTTGCTCTCAGGGGTCTCTGAGCCAAACTAAGGTAACTCAGCTGCACTCCCCATCTTTTCCACGTCTAACTCCATTGATGTCTGTATCAAAAGCCAGCAGTACACATGAAATTGGAAGCTAGCATCCCAAACAGAATTAAATGAGGTTTTTTGTGTTACTTAGCATCTTGGGGCTTAATTTTTAGACTACAAGAACTTTTCTTGTGAAGTTTTTCCTCTTTCTGCTGTGTCACCCGCAGCAAACATGGTTATCCAGGTGTTTTGCACTGTCTTGCAAGTTAGTCCCTGTGCCTGCTGGGTCTCTTGTGGGTCATACTCTTATGTTTTGTCCCAGAAGGAAATCCACATATTGGAAAATGAGATAATATGCCCTGCACCACAAGATGCAGCTACCACTGCTACGCCTCTGGAGAAGTCTCTCCCAGGACACCTGCTGTGTCCTGCCCTGCTGAATCACCGCCATCCCCCTCCCCTCTTCAGAGCTCAGTTTCTCCCCCTGCTCCCTGGGAATAATCCATAATAATCCTTTGTAATCTGTGGGAGACCAGTAAAGATGCAGGTTTAAGAGCTGTGAATAGAGTCCAGGGGGTTGGCAGATTTGTCACTGGTACGCCTGTAGAAGTCTTGCACTATCCAGCATGGACACAGAAGACCCAAGACTGCAGACCAGCCCCTGACAGGCACAAACCCCCTCCAAATTAAAAATACCCACCACTAATGAATGTGAGCTTTTCACCTCATAAAAAAAAAAAAAAAAAAAAAAAAAAAAAAAGAGGGAAACTCTGAATTCTGTTACCATTCCTGTATACATTTATTAAGCCAAATAAATTTGATCATGCCATGGTATGTTACTAGAGCACATGAGATCCCTTCTCTTTAACTTTGCTAACAATGGTATTTTAATTACTTGTTTGGTTTTTGCCTTTCAAGCTTAAAAAAATAACCCTTTCCACATTTTCCCATGAAAAGATATTTTACTTTTTTTTTTTCCTTTTCTTATGGTACAAAACAAATGTTTCTCAGACATGTAAACAACCATCATGGAAATGAATCTGCTCTTGAAGTGAACTTTACTGTTATGGACATTCTGTTAGATTTCTATCATGTTAGATGTATTTCAGCTCAGTGACTCCTTCAGTGAAAGTTACTGTTATCATCACCTGCACCACGTAAGTGCCTAGAGGTCCTGGTCAGGGGTAAGGCCCTTCTGTGCAAGGTGCTGTACAAATACTTCAGTGTAACTCTGAGGTCCCTGGTAAGAACGGCGTTCACTGACGGGACTATAACCCTCTCCGCTTCCCCCTGCTCACTGGTGATCCTCACAAACTATATAGGAGCTGGAGTGAAACTCTCCCCCAAACTAAGTCTTGAGTTGGTCTTCAATTACTGTGAAGAGAAGAGAAATGTTGCTGCAGGCCAATCCTGATGCCTTTAGTCCTGTGTGTGAATCTGGTCACAGTCATGGGAATGCTCATATGAGTAAGAAACTCCTGTGGGAAAGGTCTGCAGGATTGAGTCCCTGGATCACTGAACTCCTTTGCAAGAAAGCACGCAAGAAAAGCATGGTTCCTTTTCTCTCAGGCTTCATCAGTATAATTCGAAGAGAGAAAAGGATGGGGCCAGTTGCTCAGTTTCAGCACCTTGAGCAGTTTGAGTTCTGATCCCCAAATGAAAGAAGTCTCTGCTCTGCCTTGGGCTACTGTGATCAGGCCTGGAAAAGTCTGATGGGTGCTCTTTGTGTTGAGGAGGCAGTGGTTTGCCATTACAGCATGGAGGGCATCTGGCTTATGGCGTGAAGGCTGCATCCTAGGCAGGAATTGTGGAGGTTGTGTTTGGCCATCAGCAGAAATTATTCTGAAAACACTTCAGAGTAATTGCAGTTTAAATAACGATTGTAACTTGATATTTGAGGTGGGAAAAAAAAATGAAATAAATAGCAAAGAATCAATGTCCCTGCACAAACATAATGTATTCCTGCCCATGAAGCATCCCTTGCAAATTACTGCCCTTTAGGCTATGTCAGATGTTTAAATGAACCCTTTAGAGCTAAAATACAGTACTCTGAAATGAGGTTAGAAAAATTTTAAAGGACTAATGGGAAGTGTGTACAAAGCTCTCTATAAAACAGATTTCCCACCTGGGTAGCCTGGGACTGCGAGGCCTCAATAGACATAGAGCCGGTCTGAAATGGCAGCTGGCATGTGCGTCATGATCTGCATGCGCAGCCACCAGTAGTAATCCATGGGGTGGTAGCGGGTGTAGGGGGTCGTGGAGGTGAGCGCGTGGGTGACGCTCTCGATGACCGGCGAGGTGTCTGTCGAGCCGCTGTTGCAGTACGTCTCCATCTTGCTGACCTGCTCATCGAAGTACTTCCTGCCGTAGTCTTTGCGCACTATCTCGGGGAGCTCGTCCCACATTTTGTCGGCTATGGCTTTGATCCGCTCGGGGCTGTACAGGTTGGTGGCAGCTATGAAGTTGCCAGGCTCCACGATGCTGACCATCACCCCCTGGGGCTGCATTTCATACCGCAGGCAGTCGGAGAAGGCTTCCACGCCAAACTTGGTGATGCAGTACGGTGAGCGGGCAGGACTGCCCATCCGACCCATCATGCTGCTGATGTTCACCACACGACCTAGGCAGAAGCCAGGCAAAGCACCGCTGAGCTGTGGCACATGATCCAGAGCAGATACCTGACATGCACCTCTCAAAAGATTCACCCGCCCACTGTACATCCTGCCAGAGCTGCTCGTGGCCCTGTGTGAGCATTGCTGTCCTATGCAACAGCCTTCAGGCAGAACAAGCCCATTGCTTGTGCTCCCTGGCTCATTATACCTGAGGGAACAGGCACAGGGTGACAAAAAGCTCAGTGCTATGGGGAACACAAAAGAGACTGGACAAAGCTTTCATGGTAGGAAAGAGGATTGCTCAGCAGCAAGCAGGGATGAGTCCAGGCAGGAGAAAGCAGCAGCAGAGAAAGCCTCTGGCATCAAGGCTGAGCTTGTTTATTTGCAAGTCAAAGGCATGTAATCCAGAAGCCCAATGGCACTTTACAGTGTCTGCCTCTTAAAAGGGAATGGATTGCTCCTGCACCACAAATGGGCAGGGCACTTCTGTGTGACAGCTGGATTATGGCTCCAGGCACAGAGCTGGGGCCTTTCTCCTCTCCGGAAGCCATCCATCTTGGCTGGGGAGAATGCTGGCAGGAGACTGGGGATGCTGCAGTCTGACCAGCGTTTGCAGTTCCCTGCACTTTCTATCAGTGCTCTTTGCTGAGTTAGAAACTTTTGACAGCAGATGTGGATACCCTTCCATGGTGGAAGAAATGCTGCCTGGGCCACATACCTGGGCTGCAGCACAGAACAGCTCTGTTAATGTCCGTGGATGCCTCAAGAGTAAAAAGTTGTGTCATTTAGCCAATTGGTTGGCTTGCGTGGGAGAAGGCAGCACAGATGGGAAAAAGAAATGATAACTGTTTTCAGGACTGATGCCCTGCTGCATAACCCAGAGCCATCAGGAAATCTGTCATTTGTGTCTATGCTGTGGGTCACATTCTGTTTGTAAAGGTCTGAAGGTGGGTAACGGTGCAGAAAGAAGCATAATAGACCTTTTGGCCTCTAACACAGCAAGACACGGGGCAAGATGAGGGACCTTCCCCAGGGATTGGCAGATCACTCACCCTTTGACCTCCTGATGAGAGGAAGGAAAGCCTTGGTGGTTCGCACAGTCCCCCACAGGTTCACTTCAGCTACCTCCATGTAGGTGTCCATGCTGGTGAACTCGACTTCCCCGAACGTGGAGATCCCAGCATTGTTAACCAGCCCCCAGAGCCCTAGAACACAAAAATCGAGCACAAAGCTTCCTCTCTGTAAGACTAACGTGAGCACCTTGGGAAAGGCCTTGCTAATAGGTTATCGAGCCACACAACAGCGCTTTTCATTATGACTTGTAATGATGGAAGCCAGACACAAGAGAGTTCAGAGCAAACGTCAGCCTCCTGAGCAAATATAACCCCAGCCAGGATCTGCCTGCAGTGCCCAACACTGCAGCCACAAAGTACATTGAATAAGGCTTCCCTGGAAGTTCTGAACCAACAGAGAATTTCAGCCTTGTCTAAGCTGGTCTTCTTGCCATTCTCTTTTTTTTTTCCATTGTGAATTTTTAAAATCACAATGGAACACTTGAGAATATAGGGCTAGAAAACTTAATTTGTGTAGAAGATCCCTGTATTAAAATAAAAATAAATAAAAGGTAAAAGAAATAGTTTTATGCAAAATTCAAAATAAAGCATTACAGGTCACTTTGCTTTTAAACAACCTTCATGTGTTTTAGTGTGGATGTTCTTCAGGGGAACAATGTAGTTCACCAAAGGTGGAAAGGTTTCAGGAATGCATGAGCAACTGGGATTTTCACAGTATCGCAGCAGAATTTGCTCTCATCACCTCAGCAGAACGAGGTGGGCAGGCTAAGAAAGTCAGTTACAGCTACCCCCTGAATTCTGAAATCTGTAATATACAATAATATCTGCAATGGCATTAATGAGACTCATGAGAAATCCTCTGGAAAACCTCTCCATTTCCTTTGCCTTTTGAAAGTCTAGGGGAGACATTTCCATTGCTAATCCACAATCTTTAGGTACTGGCCAAGTTTTACAAACTAAAGGGAGTCACAATAAACTTTGGGTGACAAGAATCAAGCACTAATCCCAAGGGCTTGAACTCCACCCTCATTTCTACTAATGTCTCTATAGGACCTAGTGGAGAAAAAAACAGTTTTCTTTGTAGGTGCTGTCTTAAGAGGGAAGGTGCTTTTTGATACAGTACAACATTTAAACAGTCAATTTGCTCTGCACTGCTGCTCCTCAAAGCTTTGTGCCCTTCAGTCATATGCTCATCTTCTGAAACATGCCCTGAAAATGCTCACACAGCCCAGCTGAGGGAGCTCCTGCCACTTATGTTACTTTAGAGCCCATTGTGTGCACCTACCTTTCTCTGGGTCCTCCAGGCTGCTATTCACGTGCTCCACTGCTCGGTCTACTTCCTTGCTGTCACAGACGTTGAGCTGGACAGTTCTCATTCGATCACTGTTCATGTTGTCCAGATCTTTGGAACCACCTTCTCCTTTGTCCTAGAGGGGAAGAAAATGCTGTTTTCAACCTGTCCAAACAGCTTGTGTAGAAGAGCAACTGCGTAGCAACCACCAAACCAAGCAAAAAAGTGCACAGGGCAGTCACAGAATAATCAGGACAGTCCTGCAGCTCTGAGAGGAAGGGGAACAGACAGGGCTGCTCCTGCAGAACATCACTCCTCGAGCATCTCCATCTGACCATAAGCTCTGCCAAGTCAGCTGGTACTGCTTTGACCACCAAGAAAGCAGCCAGAGCTGCATCTGCCCCAGCAAGGCAACTACAGGCCAGTGCAAGCTCCTGAGACCAAGCTATGCCCCATGGCTGCAGGGGTGGGAACATCCTCACTCTGGCTTGCATATGGGGCACAGCAAATAGCTTTGTGGGGGTATGGTATAAAATAGCTGGTGAGTGGCTGCACATGGACATCGCACAAGCTGCTCAGTCACATTGCCAGCTCTGGGAGGAACAGTCCTAGAAGATGGACCTCCTGCCCACTGTGCTCTCCCTTCTGCTGGTCTATGCACGCAGGTCCCACAGCCTAGAAACCTACCTACTGCCTCCAACAGAGTCCCATCATCAAGTGCCTGGCCAGCTTGCCTGCTAGCAACTTTCTTCAGCATCCTGCTCTCTTCTCTGCCTCCCACCATTAGCTTTTTCTCACTGCTATTTCCCATCTCCACTACTTTTTTTCTCAGCTCAGAACAACAGATTCCCCCAGTATACACATTCCCCCAGTATCCACTCGCAGCCCAGCCCTGTAACTACAGCCAACCCCTGAGATCCCTTTCCCATGGGCCAGATGTTGCTAGCAGCAAGAGCCAGTCCCATGCCCAGAGCTTGTCCCTTCACAGTGGTGAAGCCTGGCTATGGTGCTTCCAGGACACAGACCTGGGGTATTTATGAGTTTGGGACTATCCCTGAATCACTCTCATGGTTAAATAAGCTACTGGCCACTCCAGGATACTTTTATACAGGATGGGGAGGTCTAGTTCTGAAAATAATAATTTTGGGAACATACCCGTCTTTAGAAACTTCCTCTGTCCCCTCGATATAACCCTCACTAGAAGTCTTTTACTCTGCATTAACAGGCTAGCCATGAAGCATGTCCCATAGGGTCATCTGCTGGCTGCTCAGCTCTTCTTCCCCTATTGCTTAGCCCTCCAGGTAGTCCTGCTCCCTGTGTCAGCATCAGCAGGAAAACGTCAGAGAGCTCTTCACTTCTGATAGATAAGGCTTTTTTGGATTGATAGCTTTTTTTTTCTGTTACCTGGAACAGGGCAGTTTCCTGATTGCTGAATGACACTAGATTGTTCTAAACACCTCAAGCCACAGACACTCCCTGTCAGAGACTGTCAGCAGTCAGTTCTAAACAAGACGGTGCTCATCTCTGCACTCTGAAGCCAAGCTGCCCATTTGCTACCCAGGGTGAGAGTTCCCTTCAGATACTACACTTTAGATACCACATGAAGGTGGCTGCACACCCCCTGTCTCTGTTACACCTGTCTTCCAAAAAAATCCTTCTCCTGGCTCCTCTCATTCCTGTTCCACCAAGTTCACAGACAGTTCACTAACTTAAGTACCTGACATCTTTTCTTTCTTCTTCTCCACCCTTCCTTATTCCACCGCAGACTGTTAATACTGGTTAGCATTTGTCCTCAAGAGAAGGCATCTACTGCACTTTCTTCACACAGAAGCATATGGCATACAAAATGGCACAGTTCAAAGTCCCATGCAGAGCTAGAAGGTGTTTTGCTTTTACAGAGACTGACAACAGAGTTCCGTGCTAAGTCTGCAGCTCACTCAGAAGCTCTGTGGTGCCGCAGCCAGTGTGTAGGGCAAACCACTGAAAAGCAAAGAAGTGTCACACATGGAAATGCCAACAGGGAGTCAGCAAACACAAGCATGCAAGTGGCTCGGAAACAGAAGATACAGCTAAAGGCCAGAGGAACAACAATATGGCCAAGGTGCTTCTTTCCCCGACCCCAGGTCTGCAAGGTACTACAAAAATCTCTGGACCGCAGCAACACACCAGCCTCAGAGGTCCCTCTATGGGGGACCTTCACAGCATTCCCTTCTTCCTCCCTTACAGGGTTGGCTCAGCAAGTCAACACCCCTCCTGCCCTCCCACCCACACACAGCTGGATGCTTGGACAGGGACCCTTGGGGCTGGGATCCTGGCCAAGAGTTGGGCTCTGGGCATTAACCCAGACCCACAGGGCCACTCCCTTGGCTATTTGGAAAGGACAAATGGGTGGTATTTAAGTCAGGCACTCTGTGATTGTGTCATGCTTTCCTGGCATGGGATGCAGCCTGTCCCACAATCCCCAGGCCCATAAGCAGTAGTGGAAGGACCCTCTCATGTTAAGAAACCAGTACCTCTCTGCTGTCAGCCCTAGGGTCCACCATCCCCATAGCAGGAGGGCTCAGCTCTTGTATACTGAAAAAGCACACTGCCTCATCTTTGTCTTTCTATGGTTGCTCTCTGGGGCCACAGGCTTCAGCTTGTGTCTTTTTTAGTGTGTCCTTGAAGTGGTATGTAACACCCAGCAGCTCTGAGCACTCTTGTTGAGCCCTACAGTAACCAGCCTGCATGCTGGGTTGCTCAGATAACCCCTGCAAGCCCCAACAGGCCTAAGCACACAAAGCAAATCAAAGAGGGGTTCCACCACCCTCCTGGCAGCCGTGACAAACACCACATATGTCCACTGGTAACAGATACTGATGGAAAAATACCTTCTTCATCTTGTGTCAGCTGGCTTCTCCAGCTATTAACCAAAGAGGAAAAAATAAGGCAGCTGGAGTGTGATTGTTCATTGGATCCAGTCTACTGCTGTCTTTTGGCAATGAAGCACCAACAGAACTCTCACATTAATATGCTTGCCAGTGAAAATGTTAGGAAAAAACTGTGTGCAACAGCACGCTGAGCACAGATCCATCCTTGGGCTCCCCTCAGCTGTGACACCTCTTGCAGGTTTCCTTCAGTAAAATTACAGTCAGGCACTCAGGATCTGGCCACTCTAGGAAACCTTTCCTGGTGAAGAGTCAGCACCGCGCACACTTTTCATCTGCAATAAGGATGCGACGTTCCTAAGAACAGTGCACACCCTGAGGACACGATGGCAAGTTAGAGGATGCTTCTGATACACAGGTGTGCCATGAAGAACAGTCCCATGGAAATAACACTGAAGTTTAATTGTCATTTCCTCTCTGCGAGAGCTTTTTCTGCCCCTAAAATCAGCGCCAGCCATAATGACACTCTGATCAGAATTCTGCTCGTGGTTCTGTGACTGAAACCTGTGGCACAATGAGAAATCAGCTCAGTCTCCTGGCATTTAAGGTTGACAGAGCAGGTCTATATAAACTATATGGTCTGAAGACACATAGGAGGCCAACCTGTAAACTAAGGAGCTTTGTCATTTTACGGTGCTCTTCTGACAACTACTGCTGTCACCAGTCTTGCCATAGTCACACAGATTTTGGAACATGGGATGTTAAAAGCAATACTGAATTACACTTTGATACAGCAAAGCCTTCTACTGATTTTTGGCAAGGAAGTAAATGTTGATCAAAGCCTAAAAGAGTTCTGGCATGCTGCTGTGTGTCAACTTATGCTAAAATTGTCAGAGGCCAAGATTTTCCACGAACATGCATTCAGTAGAATGAGTAATGAAGACACCAAAATGGAAGGGAGGTTTCAGCAACAGTTAAAGACACGCTCACTGAAAATTGGATCTTTCTGGCAGCTCACACAGAGGAAGTGAAACCCAGAAGACACTTTGCAGCTCTGAAATTTTTGGCTCCTGTCAACACAGAGGCAGGCTATTATTCTAAACAGTGGTTTGTAAGTCTGTAATGTTCTTATATTCTTTAATGTCAATCTTCGGTTACAAAAGCTGAACAGAAACATCTGCCAAAAGAATACTCATCTACTCTCTCATCTTGACACCTGAAAAGCAGCAGTTTCTAAGTGTCTTGCTCTGCTATGAAGCCTGCAGAGGGAGCCCAGGTTAACAGATAAACCCTTGACCCAAAGCTGACACATCACAAAAGGCAGTGCTATCAAAACACTTTTGAAAAAAATGCAGCAGAAAGAAACTAATAATTTAACCAAAACTTAGTAATAATGGGAAAATCAACAGCAGAAAGAGTATTGATAACATTAAAAAACACGTGGAAAATTCAATTTAAATAATATAACTATTTGAAATATATTTATAGTGACAAGTGAGCTAAAATATTAGGATCAAAATAACTGACCCACCCCAGGACATCCCAAGGAGTAAGTTTGTTGTTGTTGGGAAACAGCCATGCAGCTGAAAAAGTGCCAGTGCTCCATAAGGAGAGAGAGGCTAAATCTCTCTCCTATTCTCCATGACCAGGCATCTCTGACTGCTGTAGCCAGAGCTCCTGAAGAGCATATCAACACTGCATCACTAAGCTATTTGTGGCCTGATTCTGCTCTCACTGGCACTAGTGGAACTCTATCGCCTTCACAGCGACTGCAGGAGACCCTCAATACACACTGAGGCACGGCTGTACTCATGCAGAGGAAAAAATACGCTCATACCACATGCTACAAAAAGCACTGGTGGCTTAGTGGATGTCACAATTAATCAAAATAAGCCCTGCATAAATATTTATAGTCTAAGTGTAGGGCCCAAGGTCCAGAATTAACCTGAATCCAAAATTTGCTTATGGGTAAGCCTATAAAATTAGATTTGGGGTTCCAGTCCATCAGATATGGAACAGACCACGGCACTGTGATTCAAATAAGAACCCTCCTTGATATCATTCAGTCCTGGTTCTGGTCTAGGCCAGGTTACGCTCTAGGACATTCAAGCACTCACGTCTTTCCCACTGAGCTACCAACCACCCTCCCTCTTCTTGGCAGAAGGCTGTGGAGAGGAAAGATGGGATTTGCTATGTGTCTGTGCACGTGCCACAGGTGATGAATAGAGTTGTTGTTTTCCCTACCTTTTGTAGGCAGCCGGCGTAAACAATTAAGCCTTTGGCGTGCAGGTGCTTGGCCAAGGCAAATCCAAACCCCGAGTCACAACCTGTTATAAGCACAGCTCTGCTGCCAATCTGCAAAACAAAACAGAACGAAACACACTGGAACCGAGTATTTGAAATCCGTGATTTGCAGTGCACAGAACAAAAACTGCGTCCTTGGCCAGGAGCAGACTGTTCCAGGGACGTTCTCTACATTCGTTGCCAGCTACTGCCCCCCAGTGCCTCCTGAAGACAAGAAACGAAGGTTTCACTCTGAGTTCACTCCAGTGAGGCAGGATCACTGTCCTCCCAGCACTTAACTACAGCACCTCCGACAACAGCTTCCAAAAGCAAAGAGATAAAGCTAACCACTGTTTCCTGGCAGTTCACATCTGTCTTGAAATCTGAAAATATACCTGACAGTTCCCAAGACAGGCTTTGCCTTCAGTAGGAACTGTTCCCGTGTTCAAAGCAGTCAGGAGCCCACTCCTCTGTGCCATGCAGCCCACAGGGTATGGAGAAAACAGCCTGATTGAAAAAGCCCTACTGACTCATCTTTCTCTAGCATGTAAATTCTCTGTTGCTGGGTTTTAAAAGTTAAGCAGAATCAAGTTGGTTTAATGTTTGAAATTAAGACCATTAGGTCATTAGTCTTTCTGTTTGGTTATTTTTGGGTTTTTTTTGGTCTTCTTATTTTTCCAACATATGATTTAAACACAAATACACCTCATTCTTTCTCCAAACACCTTCTTCTACCCCAAAGAGAGGCAGCAAGTGACATGTTAAAAAGATGCATCTTCTATCAGACAATCCAGCAGCAACAAGTGCACACAGAGCTAAATGCTGCTGTGGGTGGGTAATAATTAGGTAATCATTAATTGCAATTCATTCCTACTCATCTCTTTTAACAAAGTAGAAATTTGGCTTTTGCCATCACACACAGGGCCTGATCAGGGTCACACCGAGAGCCCGGCAGTGACACAAAGGCCATAACCAAATTCCTCTAAGAGTCCATCCCAGGCTTACAGAGCATGATTTGCATGCTCTAGCATAGCTGCAGTGCCACAAGACAGGCACAAGGGCAAAACACCCCCCTTCCTTTTGCCTGGCACTGTTCCTGGCAAGTTAGTGCCTCTAAGGAAAGGGCTGTTAAGAAGAGGGCCGCTCTCCAGATCAAGAGATGACACACCAATTTATTTACCTCTCTTTAAACAACCATACTCCAGAAGAGTGCTTTATTAGGAATTTATCATGCAAATTCCCTCCACTCTAAGGTGGAAGATTTCATCTGCTGAGTTCCAAAAATAGAAAAATCCCACTAGTCTGATTATTTATTTCCATCCTTAACAGCATGTACTGTGCTACGTCAATGGAAGCTCTGTGATAGGAAAGAATGTGGAGTATGTTGGAGAGGTCCAGCTCAGAGTCTTTCTGGAAAATTGGAAAGGAGAATTTGGTCACCAGGCTTCAGGGATTTTTAAACCCCAGCTCAGCAGAACTAGTTCCTGGAAACCATAAGCACACTCACCTGATCAACTTCACTTGCATAAGAGCGGCCACCACATGGAGATAAGACAGGGAAGCAAAATCTTTGCAGAGGCCTGTTAAAAAACAAACAAACAAACAACAGAGCAGGCATGGTGTATCTCGTGCTGCAGCACACACGTGCAAAGGAATGTAGTGTTGCCTATATGCATGATTTAGACTGTCAGTAGAGAAGAAGGAATCCAGTCTACGTTTCCCCTTAGCCTGAGCCTCTGTGTTTCCTACAGTATGAAACAATTGTTTCTCAAAAGTCCTTCATGACATTTCCAGCTGCAGAAGCTGTCTGGATATTACCAAGAATTCCGAAATAGCACCCAGTCTGGAGGCACAGAGCTGCTTCCACCCACAAAATGGGCAGTACAGCATTTTCATTTCCAACAGCAACAAGCAACAGCGCTCTCGCTTAGAGCTGCACAAAGCTCAGGCAGGGAAAGTTGCACATTTGTCTGATGTAACTATTTTGTTGTGGCATTGTTCCTGATGCTCAGTCTAAGGTCAGCTTTGCTTGGATCTCTCTCCTTGCTTTTATACACAGCTCTACCCTCCTGGCATCTTGTATGACATTTCTTCCTCTGCAGCGTCTACACATTAGCTACTCTTACATCTTCTATCCCCTCTTTGCAACTGTTGAAACTGAAAGACTCTGTGTCTTTGAGCAATGCCAGCCAGGCAGATCTGAAGCTCCTCCTTTCAGAATGTCAGCCAAGAATTTTAGAATGACTCCCAAGGAGATAAACTATGTTCACAAAGACAGACCAGAGCAATGCAGCAATGCCTTCCAGGGAGCATTTCTTTCTAGAAAGCTATGCTACCAGTAGCATAGCTGTCTTAGGTCTTGCCATTATTCATCAAAACTGGCCCTAGACAACACACCAGAGTTACCTCAGCCTCTGTCCCTGCCAGGCACCTCTCTGGACTCTACCAGCTTTTTTGTTTTTGCTTTGGGCACTGGCATTCCCCTCCCAGAGCCCTTTGGCCTTCCCCTAGATTCGCTGTACTTCACCTACCCTCTGGCCCCTCTAAGCACCTATCCTTCAGCACATCTTATCTTCCAGATTGCTCTTCTGCCTTCTCAGTGAACTTGCATAAATCATTCACACTCATCTCCTGCTCAGACATTGCAGGAGCTCCCAGGGTGACTTGTTCTACGCTGAACATCAATCTGCAGACACTCTGGCCCCTGGGCTGCATCCTGGGAAAACAAGGCTAGAAAAAGGGTCTGTTAGAGCAGAAGCTTTGAACCAGATGGGAAGGGAGATGATTTACACTCAGGAAATGGTGTCTGCTCCCCTTCCTGCAACAGTTTAGCTCTTTTTCTAACTTTGAGTGTCACAAGCCCAATCAGCTCTTGAAATAGCAACAGTCACTTTAATTGTCGCAAAGGTCAGTCCCCAGGCAAAGTGTGTGTTAACATCACTGACCTACAAACCTGGCTTGGAACTTTTACCTCAACAGTAAGCTTCCTGGTGTGTCTTAAAGTGCCCAGAAATATTCATACCAGTTCTTTTTGTTTCATGAACTGAGTTTTCATTTTTCAGTGTCATGAGTGGTCCTGTAATTTCACTGCAGAGCACTGATTTGCTGCTGTTATTCACAATAACCTGTAGAGAATAACTACTTGACATTCTGCCTACCTTGACTGGAAGGCAAGGGCATAAAATAGATGCTGGCTGCTGATCAGCAGGAATGTCACCAGAGGAAGCAGCTGTCACGCACACGTGGTTAGCCCCAGACACTACAATAATGTACCATGAGCCATTTTTGTTGTTCTTTATGACTGAATTCTAGAGACAGCAACTGAGACTTTTAAAATGCACAGATGGTCCTCAAACTGAATCTGTGCTTGCACACTATGCACTCGCTTTTGTTTGGTTACACCAAAAAAAGGCAGTCCTCAGCCTGAAGAGTGGAATATATAAATGCTACCTCAATGCATTAAGATACCATTGCAGTGACAACGCTGCCTTTCGGGTCAACAGCTGGATTTCCATTTCAGCTTTGGCAGCTTGTGGGTACTTCCAAAAAATGCAACACACTTTTGCCCCGAGTATGAGTTGCACAAATACACAGTAAGCAAAATAAAAGAAGAAAGGAAAACAAAGGAAAAAGCTAAAAATTCTTTTCTCAAGCTAATAACATAATAATTTGTATTTTTAAGGCTGCAGCAGATTCCTGCCAGTGCAGCTTCAGTGTGTGTGAAGTAAATAGGAGATAAAAGGCCTATGTCCGTTTGCACAGGAAATCTCTAACAGCTTTGCTATCTTTGGGCTCTACAGCTCCCTGCTACAGGAGCCATCCTTGACAGTGATGGTGCTGGATACCCCTATCAACAGCAGCAGAACAACACTGAAGGTGGCAGCTCTTGCTTAGCAAGCCACAAGCTACTTTTAAGTGGCTTGTGTACAATTATTGGTATACACCCCACTACTTGGGAACCCTGCCCTAAAGCAAAGCCAATGAAAGCACTCAGCTTGCTCTGGATTTGGATTTGTAGGGTTCCCATCATATATTAATATTAAATGTATTTATTTCAGAAGTAGGAATTAGAATGATCTAGAATGATCTAGAATTAGATAGGCAATGTTCTGTCCATATTCAGAAAAAAGTTCCATTACTCTACCCACCTCCATCTCACCAAAACCCTCCCTCTCAACTTTCTCATTTCATGTGATTCATTGCCTCTTTAATGAAGTCATAGAAATATATGACAGTTCCTTGCACTGCAGCAAGGCCTACTTGCTGATATTCAGGAATAAATCTTTGCTTCACACTGAATTAATGCTCTACTCAACCCCCTTTTGACTGCAGATGATTGTCCAAGTGTAAGAAAACCCATGCTGCCAAATCCTTCTCACATATAGAATCCATCTCCTCTATGCTCAGCTCAATGACCGAGCACTGGCACAGGCTGCCCAGGCAGGCTGTGGCATTTCCATCCTTGGAGGTACTCAAAAGCCATCTGGACAGTCCTGAGCAACCAGCTCTACGAGATCCTCCTTGAGCTGGGGGGTTGGACCAGATGACCTCCAGAAGTCCCTTCCAACCTCAAGCACCTTGTGATTCTGTAAACAAACTGTCCCACTGAAATCAAATGAGCCCTTGATATGTGCTTTACTCAAGATTTCAGTCTTGCTTCTTCTCCACCCTGTTACTTACCTGAAGCCACTCCCTGGGTCCTTGCAATTCAGGGCTTTCACGGAGAAGTTCAGGAGAGGCCGGGATAGCTTGGTAGCCAACATTCTTTCAATTAACACGCTCTACCAAGAGCAAGACTGTTCTCCCTTAGCTCTGCAATACAAGACAGCACCTCTGTTTTAGTTGCTCAATTATTTTTAAAGTTATTTTGACTCCACATATTTCAACAAGAAAATAAAGTCCAAAGGAACTCATCTTTCCCCCTTGCAGTCCCTCACACTGAGATAAACAGCTCAACCTTCAGCCACCTCAAGATGCTTTCAAATAAGGAAAAAGATTTTAAGAAAACTGACAAGCAAGAAGGCATTTAAAGAAAATGTCACCTCTTTAAGGCATCTTGAACAGTATTCTCTGTAACAGCTAACAATTAATGTACTTATATAGTATACTATTTCAAGTGAGCTATCGAAGTAATTTGAAACTAAAATGTAACTACATGGATGAAAATAGCTGAAGAACAAGAGCTAAGCACAAAAAGTCAGTTTCAATCACATTCATCTTGGATAAAACCGATCCAATACACAAAAAAAAACCCAAAACAAAACAAAACCAAAAACATCTCCCCAGCTTAATGCACAGGACAGAAGCAGAAAAACGGTATCTAATTGTTAGGACTTATTTGGATGTCTGGCGAAGGCTGGGCTGCTGCTGCGGCAGCCTCAGGGCCTGCTGGGAAACAGGCCTCGACTGAAAACCAGTGACATTACCACAAAAGAGCGATGGTGGGGCTCCAGGCTGCGAAGGGGGAGGCCCGGGCTGAGGAGGAGCAGCTGGCTCCGATAATTCTCGGAAATTCAGGGCGGTTTGATCAAATTCGAGGGCCCCGTAGCCGCCCACGCGATTTTTTGCGAGGCACTGTGTACGGAGGGGGCGAGGTGACGGGCCCTCCCCGAGCAGGGCCCGCCAGTTCTGCCCCGCCCGCGGCCGGGAGTGGGCTCGCCATGGGCGCAGCGCGGCCCCGGGAGCGGAGGGAGCACGGCGAGGGGCGGGCTGCGGCGGGGAGGCCAGCGCCCCCCGGACCCTACCGCGGCCTGCCTGGCTCGGATCGGCCCCTCCCCGCGGGCGGGCAAGGTCACCGGGCCGCCCGGCAGCCGGGGGTCCCGCGGGGCCTGCCTGACGCTGCCGCCGCCGCCGCCCCTGCCCCTGCCGCCCGCTGACCCGACCCCTCCCGCGGAGGTGCCGGGGCGGCGGCAACGGGTCGCTCGCGCGTTACCTGGAGCCGGCGGGCCTGCCGGGCGCTGCTGCCGTTTGAATGAGGCTGGGCCGGTGCCCCGGCTGCCGG
>JANHGN010018598.1:0-46429 GCA_024605025.1 Megaceryle maxima | reverse complement strand
CAGTTAGGAGGGGGATGGAGGATCCAGAGCAATAGCAGTTAGGAGGGGGATGGAGGATCCAGAGCAATAGCAGTTAGGAGGGGGATGGAGGATCCAGAGCAATAGCAGTTAGGAGGGGGATGGAGGATCCAGAGCAATAGCAGTTAGGAGGGGGATGGAGGATCCAGAGCAATAGCAGTTAGGAGGGGGATGGAGGATCCAGAGCAATAGCAGTTAGAAGCTCCAGAGCATGTGTTTGCCTTTGCTGGAGTGCAGTCCTGCACTTCTGTTGGGACCTTGCTTCAAGCTGCAGGTCCATTTCCAATCTGAAAAAAAGAAGGATAGGGAAAGAAAAAGAGGCAATTTCCACAGCTTTCATTCAATGGTGCTTCTTACATGGCCAAAGTAGAAAGCAGAGGTGGTCTGTCCTGGGTTGACTTTGCAAACCCAAGGCAGGGTCAGCTCCAAAACCTGGTTATGAGAAAAGTACAAAACCTGACAGCTTCTCTTTTCAGGTCCAGGAGGAAAAAAAATTGTGTTTCCTGTCTGTTTTTCTTACTTCATCTTGCCATGGCTTGGTTCAGGCCCTCTGCTCTGCGGGAGCAGGTTCCCATGCCTGCAGTTGTTTGTACCTCCTGTCCAGGAAGCGCAGGCAGCCAAGCTGCTGCAATCAAAGCTGGTTGCTGTCAGCCCTTTCCCCTCTCTAACTCTGCCTTTGTCATTTATGTACCTGTTTAGGCTGAAGACCCGGATTACATTCTAGACGGTAGCCAGGGAAATAGGATGTTGATGATGCCCACCCAAGAGCAAGCTGAGCTGCAGGAGAAGCCAAACCTCAACGGTGGGACCCAGGAGAATGGCACTGGCCAAGTGTCCTCCAAAAATGGCCACTCTGCCAGGCAGCACAGCCCCGCTGACACCGAGATGTGACCAGGCAGAGAAACGTGTCCTGACCGCATCCAGGAGGGGAACGGCGAGACAAGGGAGGGCGAGAGTTTTCTCTGGACAGTTAGGGAATTAGAGACCTTGTTATTTTTTACTATTATTTCTGTGAAGAACTTCAAAATCAGCCTAAAGCACATTAAGCACCGGAGCTGCCAAAGACCTGCTTCTCTGCCTCCTCCTCCTCCTCCTCCCATTGACCACACAAGGCACTTTTTTGAAGCTGTTCTCTGCTTTTGTTGTTAGAAGAACATAATGAGAAACGCAAGTGCCCTTAGCCCCGAACAGTTTTCCAGCAGAGGCAGACTGAAGCTACTGAAGCCTTGAGCCAGACTCCAACCAGCCAAAATTTCTGGTGGCAGTGTGTTAGGCTGATTAAAATAGTTAAATTGGGATTTCAGTGACAAAAACCTCTCCGGTTTCAGATAATTTTGGTTAAGAGACTCGGTTTTTATCTCCTTTCTATGTTTAAGTGCAGGATTTCTTCCTCTTTTAAGAACATCAGGCTTTTAATCCCCCTCCTTGTGCTTTAGGTTCTTCTTTAGTTTTTCCTACTCCAGCAGAATTTGCTGAAGCCCTGTGTAAATCTTTCCATGTGGTATTGAAGGTTGAAATGTGAATAGAGCTCAATCTTGTTTCTTTTCCAATCCTACCAGTATGCAGGTAGTTGTGCTAGAGTAAAAATCTTCCCTGGTCTCTTCAGGTCAGGGACTGGAGACAGCATCTGATGAGGCAGGACCAGCCCCTTGATGGAGAACACTCAATCCAGCTGCAGGCAGCTCTGCAGGCGCCTGGGGCTGGCAGTCCCACCACCCTCCCTCCCCACACATGGGGGTAGGACTTTGGGAATAAAAGATGCCAAAAAGCTTCCAGAGGGATGAGGGTTAGGCAGAAACCTGGCTCTGCTCTGGGTGTTTCTCCTTCCGTATCAGCAGCCACTACGTGAACAAAGAGAAGTATTTTTGCTTTGGTAAGCAAAGGTCAACACCAAAATCCTAATGGTGTAAGCTCTTCCTACCTCCCTCTGCACTGATCCTGCTCACAAGGCAAGTGGTGCTGTGAGCTGCGCTGCCAAGGTCGAGCTACAGGAGAACCAGGGACCAGGGGCAGGTTTGTGCTCAGTCCTGAGCAAGTGCCATTTATTTTTAGGGAGCCAAAGCTGTCGTCATGCAAGGTCATTGCTGGTGATGCAAGACCACAAGAGGCTGCAGTTCAGCAGACGTTGGCCAGACCACAATCTCTGCTGGCACCAGCAGCTACCCCCTGTGTGCCTGTGGACCTACATCCACATCTGAAATAAGGACAAAAACAGCCCTGGAAGTTCATCTACCTTCTCTCTAGTGAATTTCTTGCCACCTCTTCTCAATGCTGAACATCTGAGGGGAAGGTGGTGGGTTTTTTTGGTACAGTGTTTAAAAGACCGACAGTGACATCCATCATTATCAAAGGCTGTTTTCATGGGTGCAAGAGTCATTTAAACCCAGTTTAAAATATTTCAAGCTTGGTTTTAGTGTGAATCGCTTCTCCTGAACCTCATTGTAAATAATTCCAATTAAAAAAAAAACCCAACCAAAAGCAAAAACACCACAAAAAACCCCCCACTGAGTATTAAAAATCAACTTTGTTATGTACTTGGAACAACAGTGTGTTTATCCCACTGGGACGCGTGTGCAGAGTGACAAGAGGACAACACCTCATGGAGAGGTTGTTTTCCAGAAGAAATACTGTGAGTAAAGGCTGTGTTTTGTTCTGTGCACAGTTTCCCTGTCTCTCAATGACACGTTTGCAGGACGAGTGACACACAACGTGCTATCAAACCCTGTTTGTTTGATTTTCTGGTCTTTAAGGTGCCCATCTAATTCCTGAGTAACTGAGACTCCAGTCTCAGGGAGTGGTCTGCAGGGCTGGGGTCTGACCTGAGAGGGAGCGGGGTAGAGGGTGTGAGTGTGCGTGGATGAAGATGATGAAGACAAAGACCTCCTCACTCTGCACTGTGCAACAGCCAGTGACAGTTCCTACCGCAAAGACGATGCACAGCAGACCTTTCGTGCCTGTTCTTCTGGAGTTGCTTTTGCTGTGCTGAAAGCAGATTTGGGGCTGGGTATCTTTCCTGACCTGACCCCTCCTCTCTGGGATGCCCGACCCTCCCTAGTGTTTGTGCCTTGCACGGAGCCACACTGGATAGTTCTTTGGGATACCAAACACAGCTAGAAACCAGCACTGCTGGTTTTGTTGTAGTTTGGGGTAATTTGACCTCCAAAAGACTGGCTGCAAGGAGAACAGATGCAGGAAAATGAAATTACTTTCTCTCCCAAGAGCTCCGGCTGCTGCAGAACACAGAAGCTCTCCCAGAGGCTTTTTGCCTGCGGGGTAGGATGGGGAGCTGGGGTTGGCTTTTTGTTTTATTGGCAGTTGTTTATCTCATCAGCACCACTCAATGTATCAGATGTGGGAGATCTAATCAAACATCAGGTGTATTTTTCACAGCTCAAAGTATGTCCTACAGCCAAGCAGAAACAATAAAGTTACAGTCAACTGCTTTTGGCAAGACAAAAGCTTTCGCTACAGCATCCAGATTGAGGGAAATGCCGAGAGCAGCGATGGCCGAGCGGGGACGGTGCCGAGCCAGCGGAAAAGGCAGCACTTCCAGCTCAGGAAGTTTTCTGCCTGTGTGTAAACACAGGCAGGCTCAGCTCTGGCCCAGCCAGAAAGGTTATGATTATTATTCCTTCCTTATCAAACCTCTTGCATTGCTTCCTCATCAGCCTCACCGTCTGCCAGGCAACCCCCTCCTCTTGCCATCCCCTGCTGCCTGAGGGCTCACAGCTGCTTTTGAGCCATTTTGGGGGGTTTTGGAGGACTAAATCCATCTTGGCTTCCAACAGCGATCTGCTTTCCCATAAACATGGTCCAAGGTTGGTCCAAGGGCCCTTGCCTGGTTCATGATCATATACAGTGCATATACATAGTCTGTTTAGCTGATGGGGACCCTTATATCAGCCTGAAATGCTCTGATGAAAAAAATCATCACAAAAGCATCCTCTGGGGAAGAAGGTGGCTAATACATATATGAGGTGAGACATATAACTAATATAAACACAAATAATATTAATATAAATATAAAGAATACAAATAGAAATATGAAACTGACACAGCCATTAAATGATATGTCCTCATCCCAGCCTGAAACAGAAGCAGGAGCTCTGAGACCCATCCAGTCAGCCCCCAAAGCCTTCTGCAGGTTGACATCAAAGACTTTTTCAGAAATAAAGGAATGCTGCCATAAAATGCTACCGTGAGTTGAAGGTGGCTTGCTCTGTGCCTTCCTGAAACCAATCAAATTTATCAGAGCACGCAAGTTTTAACTGAGTCTTATTAACTATGTTCCTCAGTGCAACTTCCATCCCTTTCATAATAAAAACAGCACAACCCTCCCAGGTGAGAAAACCCCTGCCCTGCAATATCACAAACCCTTCACAGCAAAACAGCATGTCCCAGGTCACAGAAAAGCAGCTCTTTTCTCCATGTCTTGGCTGTTAGTTCCTTCTTCATCGATTTAACACTGGGAAGAGCTGCCCTGATGCCCAAGACACCCTCAGGAGAAGGGTCAGTCTTGCACAAGCAGCAAAATTCCCAAACCTGACTCGTGGTCCATGGAAGACACCAGCATTTTGCTTCATGCTTGGATTACCCCAGAAAACCATGAGCTCCCCTAGTGCTCTCCAGACTCCAGATCTGCTGGGACAGATTTGCTTGAGCATTGTGCTAACACTTCAGTTTAAGGGTAGATGGCTTGTGTGCCTTGTCACGTGGTGAAATGTTCACCCCCCTGTGAAATACAGTTTAAGCAAGTTTAGCTTAAAACCTACAGACCTACTACTGCTCTTTAATCCTAACAGGTAAGTGCTCACCTCTGCAGCACAGGCTCAGCCCAGCTGAGCTGGAGCTTGGTGCCCAGTGTCCCTGCTGTCCAGAAATGAAGGGGTGGTCATGGACTCAAATGCATCAAGGTTTTTGCATGACTGAAAACACAGCAGAAATAGTCTGGGGTATATTATATATAACAATGCTGCTATCTGCTGGATGTGCTTAGCTAAAACAGTTAATACTTTGCTCTAGAGGGCAGCTGGTACTCAGGTAATGGTGCCCAGTCAGAGGCAGCACCTGTAGAAGAGTCCGGCCCCACCACAGTCCCCTGCAGCACCCAGGGTGCTGGCAATGCCACCACGAAGCTAACATGATACCATTGGGGAATTAGGAAAGAAGTAACACGTACAGGTGGACTCTGAAGCTCATATTCAAGGAATGGGGAATACCCGACTTGAAATTTCTAAAGTGAATTTCTCATCGATCCACTTCCCATCTGCTTGGTCAATGCCTGATCCTGCAAAACTTGTGTGGGAGTTCTACCATATTTGCTGCACCATCTGCTGCCAGGCCACGCAGGCTTTTCCATCTGAGCACAGGGAGTGTGGAGAAACAGGCTGGCTTTGGTATCATCCTGGGTTACACTTCAGGTGGGTGATACAGGAGAAGCTGGTGAAGTAAGGTCAGTGGAGCCAGGGCACATCCCTGGACAAGAGCCTGGGAACCAGCCCTTGGCTTCCCCAAGCCAGTCCCACTGAATTCCTGTGTTGTACTGGTTTTGCGTCATCCAAAAGCTCAGTCATCATCAGCTGGCATAAAGACATCTCCCAGCGCTGGTAAAGGGGGATGCTCAAGCTCATTGCTTTTTCTCTCCTTTTCTAACCATAGAAGAGGAATGGGCATCACGTAATGCCCGTGTATATGATCTGTCTGCACTGATGTGAGAGTTCTGCCTTTGCTTTCAAGGTAAAGGGAGCAGCATCTGTGTGGGGCTTTTCCATCCCCCCCTGTTATTTACAACTATTTGCATTACAGGCACTTCATGGGTGTTTTAATTCTAAGTCTTTAATCTTAGCCTTCAGAGCCGTTTAACTTGCTGGTGTTTTGATTTGTAGTAACAGATGTAAATGAGATTATCTGTCCCCTGAGATAAACTGTCAAAGGCAAATGCTGAAGAATTGGGCTCTAAAAACATTTTAATATGCTCCTGTTGCAAACCCTGAGATGGAGCCAGAGATGAAGGTAGATTAGCATGAGCCAGGGCTCGGGTCTCAAACACACCACGCCAAGCGAGAAGGACCTTTGGGCTGAGGCTCAGAGCTGCTCCCGGACTCACCTGCTAAAGAGCCACAAGTGCAGGAGAAGACACCTTCACGGCGGGCAGAGAAAGTGTGCAAAGTGCTGTGAGGCTTCAAGGGTGTCTTTTTTAACCTCAAAAAACCAGGTGAGACAAGAATGGGTAAGCCTGGGATGCTGCTTCTGGGGAAGGAGTTGGTCTGGGGGGGGTGGCTGGGGACTCAGATGAGGAACTGCATTGGGTTAAGATTTGCCTGTTGAAAATTGTTCACATTTTTCTTCTGGAAAAACAAAACAAATTAACAAATTTGAGCTGGTTTTCTGTTACTTTTCTAATGGAAAGTTATTTTGTTAGGGGAAAAGGGGACTAATCCCAGTTTCTCACTCTAAGTGTAGGAAAAAAAGGTTTAAACCCAGGTCTAAAACTCTTTTTGTCTTGCATAAGACATAGAAGATGTCCCTAGGGCCTCTACCTCCAAGATTTATATTCAAGTTACATCTTTTTTATTCTTATAAATTAAACAATCCCTTACTCTACTGACCCTTATTTATTTATTTGCTATTTCTGGTCCTTGTGATTTTTTTTTTCCTTCTTTTTTTTTTTTTTTTTTTTAATTTTAATCTCCATGTTTGCATCTTCCTTCTTTTCTTATCTTCTGCCTGCCCCAGAGGCTTCTTGCTGCTTTGGCAACATGCTAACGTGTTTAGGAACGATAAGACGTCTAATTAATAGTTTAATTAGCAGTACAAGGTCTTAATAGCTTATTAAAGAAAAGACATTCAGGAAATTCTTTTCCTTTTCTTGCACTGGTACAATATAATTCATCAGCATATGATAAAACAGCGTTGAACGGTGTTCAGACTTCTAGTAAGGGAAGCGGTGCCAGATTCGTGATTTCATGGGGGATTTTGCACCATTAATACTATTAATTTTTTGTTGGTGGTGTTTAAAAACAATTTAACACATTAACAAAAGCAAATGCAAAGGAACAATCTTGCTGCGGTGTGGCAGGCAGGAGCCTGATGAGCCTGGAAGAGGAATTAAGTAAAACTGCCTTCCCTAGGTCTGCGTATAAACAAGTCCTGGGGGAAGGTAAAGTTGCTCTTTAAGAGGCTCTGGCTGAAATGTCAGGTCATGCTCCGAGCTGGGGCAGCTCAGCCGCTCGCCACCCGCCATCCTCCCCGCTCCTTTTTCACTAATATTTGATAAACCTGATGATTTTTCCATGAAGGCATCCTTGGCTTAAACTCCAGCAGAGTAAGGACCAGCTATAAACCCTCTGGATCCCTCTTGCTTTTACCAAGAAGAAACTCGGCGTTAAATCCTGCAGCAGGCAGGGAGCAGAGGGAAACGGAGCCGAGCTGTGCTGCCGAGCTGCAGCTCGGATTCCCCAGGCCGCCGTGTTTTTCCTCTGACCCACACAAAGATTTCTTTCTAAATTTATCGCCGCGCTCATCGCCAGTCCCACTTAGTGGCAGATTAGGAGGCTGGGCAGGCAGGGCCCATTCGAATGAGGACAGGGGAGCCTGGAAAACCACGCGGGGGGGATGATGCAGCTGGCGAGGCGAAGGCAGCGAGCGGCGAGGGGCAGGTGCAACCTCAGCTCAGCTCCCGCCAGCCTCGCTGCTCAGCGGTCTCCTTCCCTGGAGGCTGGATGCCGTGGGGATGCTGCACCGAGATGGCAGCGCCCCAGCTCCTGGCTGGGGCCAGGGAGGTTTGCTGGTCTCCTGAGGCCGCGGTGCTGGCGCTGCTGGGGAATTTCCACTGGGCTGCAGAAGGAGCTGCTGGCTTTGGCCTGGGTTGCAAGGGTGAAACAACATTTGAGTGCTGGAGCGGGTGTCTGAGCAGCACCCCCATGCAGCTGAGCATCCCTCAGACCTCTCCTGTCCTGCCCCTGCATGACCTGGGCTCCTGGACCCAGCGGCCTTTGCCACCCCTGGGTTGTAGGTGTCTGTGGGAGCAGACCTGCTGTTTTGTGCCCCGTGGACCCCCATGCTGAGGACACAGACTAATGTAACCCGTCCCACCGTGAGGGTGGGGGTGCTGGTTGATGCCATCCGCGGGCTTTGAGGAGATGAAGCCCCACACGGGGTGTATGCACCGTGTTTGGAATCACACAGGGAAATTATGCACTTACAAGGATGGCATAATTGAGAGAATGCTTGACTAGTGCAATTTTCCTATGTGCCTGTCAGCAAATCACTTAATCTGTGCTGTGCCAAGCTTCCCATCCGTTAAATGGGGAATGATTATCCCCCTACTTCCTTAGAGGGAGTGAGAATAATACCCACTAATGATTGTGAGGGTACTGGAAGGTGGCCACGGAGATGCGCAGTGACACACGTAGTGGCTGCAGACCTGGAAGGAACACGTAGCCCTTTAAAACCAACCTTCAGGAATTAATTTCTCCTGATTCTGCTTTCTCATTGAAGAAAATTCCGAAATAGATTTGTCTCTCCGGTGCAGGATTTTAACAGATTTCTCTGTCGGGACACCCCGGATGGGAAAGAAGAGGAAAATGCCACGATGTGCCTGGAGAAGGCACCTCGGGGGAGCCCGGAACGATCCCCTCGCCCCTCAGCTGACCTCACACCCCCCCTGCACCTCCCCACCTCGGGGACTCTCGCTGCCTTCTGGGAGCTGTAGTCAGCTCAGCCCGGGGTGACCTTGGCTCCGGGCGCTGCGCCGGGCGGGGGCGGCCGCCTCCTGACCAGGGAGCCCGGGGAGGGGGGGACCGGGGGGGCCCCGCCGACTCCCCCGCCCCCGCTCCCGCTCCGCCCCAGCCAATGGCAGCTCCGGCAGCCGCTGCGGCCCCCCCGGGGCCGGGCCGGGAGCCGCGCCGGGAGCCGCGGGGATGCTGCACGCCGGGCAGGTACCGCGGGGCCGGGAGGGGACAGCGGGGACAGTGGGGACGGGGCCTTGTCCACCCCGTGAGCATCCCATGGGATGCATGCCACGAGCATGCCACGGGCTTCCCATGCTCATCCCATGCATATCCTGCACCCATCCCATGCACATCACACGAGCAGCTCATGCACATCCCACACCTATCCTATGCCCGTCCCGTACTCATCGCACACACGTCCCAGTCAGCATCCCACACCCATCCTATGCATCTTATGTCCATAGCCGTGTACATCCCACTCCCATTCCATGCACCTGCCATGCTCATCCCATGCAAATCCTGCCTGCATCCCATGCAAATCCTGCCTGCATCCCATGCACATCCCCTATGCATCCCACACACATTCCGTGCACCAACCCCCCCACACATCCCGGTCACATCCCTGCTTGCCCTGCCCTCTCTGCAGGGGGATGCTGCTGACCCCAGCTGCCACCCCCCCATCACAGCCTGTAGCACTTTCCAAAGGGGTCTGTCTACATGGGTAAAATCTTGGGCAGCTCTTCCCAGGCTCACTCCTTCCTAATGGATACGTAGGAATGACTGTCCTAAGCCTACTGGGAACATCGGGTGGAATTTAAGGGGTCTCTGACTTATTTTTCTACTGTTTGCAAGGCCACAGGGATTGCAAGCAGCTGCTTTATGGTTTATTTAGGGATAATTGCTCCATATAGCATTGTAACTTCCAAGCGATGGATTGTTATGTTCTTGCTCCTTTTTATTTCCCCCCCTCAGAATGTATGATGCAGTTTCTGTTTGTAGACCGTTTTAATAGTGAGGTGGCTGAGACAAAGTTTACTCAATAAACTTGCTTTTCCCCTTGAGCAGCTTTAGCTTAGATAAACGGGCTTTAAAGTCCCGGTTTAGTGCGGGACTAGGATTGTTTGCCATTCATCATTGTTAGTTAATTGCTATTTGGTTTAGATTAAGTTCTTTTATGCTCTTTTCTTAAAAAATAATAAATAAAGGTGTGTTTAGTAATGGGGTAAAAGATTTTCTAGGAGGCTTTTTAATGTAGGGAAGCTCCAGAAAGCTTTTTTCTACCCCATTCACTCCATAGAGGTTTTAATGAGCATTGGGGATGAGGATCTGAGCTTCAGGGTAAGGTCTCAAAGCAGCTCTTTCAGGTACCAGAATCCCTCTCCCAAATGGCACCAGAATCCCTTGAGCATCGTCCCTGCATGGGGCTCCCCAGTGCCACCCCCAAGACGGGAGCTCCCTGTTGGAGAGGAGGGTGCAGTGATGACTGCATGGGTGGACCAGGTAGGGACAGGAATGGGGGGGAGATCTGGGAGGGACAGAGACAGGCAGAGAGGCCCCGTGGCGAGCAGTGCCACCCTGCAGGGTCTGCTGCCGCTGGCGACTTGGAGCCCTCTCTAAAGGTCTGCCTTTTGTAGAGCCTTTTTTGGTGCAATGCTGCAAACTCCCCTGTCCTGTGGCAGAGTCCCACCCAGCCATTACCTAAACAAGGGTGTACTTTTGGAACTTTGATAGTTAACAGGCAGAGCTTCATTTTCCTCAGACACATTCTCACACGCTGCCCATTTGACAAAATGCTTCTTACCTACCTAGGCAGCTGCTAACCAAGCGTCCTGCAGTATCCCCAGGCAATGGGTTTGGTGTCCAGGCTGTGTAGGCCAAATGCTCACCCACCCCTGTTGGGGTATCACGGACTCTTCTGACAGTGACCTTGTAAATGGCTCACCTTTAGCTGCAGTGGAGAGGTGAAAAAATGCTCCATCTCTAGCCAAGGAGCTGCAGATCTCCAGAATGATGTTCCAGAAAGCGTCTGTTACATCTCACGGAGGGAAACGCAGATGAGAGAGGCTGGAAAGCAAACGCCCTGGGATGCTGGAGCTCCAGGGAGGTAGCCCTGATGATGAATCAGAGGGAAGACTGGGATTTAGGTCTCAGTCATGCTTGGCTTATTGATGTGCACATCTGACGGCCTTCTTTTCCCCCGTCATATCCAGTCTGCTCCCCTACATTCCCCTTGAGCACCTCTCTTCTCTCCTTATGGATGGCTGAAATGAGGCACTCTAGTGCCAGAAGACACTTCTCCTGCACAAAGCTCCCATTTCAGACTCCTGAATTCTAAGGATTATCCTGGACCTTTTGCCCTGCCATGGATGCACCTCTTTGAAAGCCAACCATCCTTGCAGATGTGGGCAGAAACACCAGACAGCATTTTCAAAAGGAGAAAAGCTCTGTTGCTGGGTTATAGTCAGCTGGGGACTGATCAACACAGAGCAGCAAGGTTAATGTGTGTGCTGCTGCTGCTGGAATCACAGCTTCCCTTCCCAGCACTTGGAATCATAGACTCATAGAATGACTTGGGCTGCAAGGACCTGTAAAGATCTAAAAATCCAACCCCCAGATTTGTTCTCTCCTTTCATGGCACCAGCCACCTTCCCTCCACAGGAGAAAATTCCCATGCAGGCAGAAGGTCTGTATGGGCAACTTTCTGTCTCTTGAATACAATTACACTGTTGTATGAAAAATACTTTACAAAAATGGACAGCAAAGGACCTCACGCTGCTGTGTGACACACTCCGTGGGAGGCCGTTTCCAGCTGTTATGTTACTCTCTCTTTTTAAGTGCTCCATGGCAAAAGGAGACGGGCCACGTTAGTGCCGATGCTCCTCTCCCGGCGCTGTTGCCGGAGCCGGTGTGTTCGTGTCCCATCCACCCCGACAGACCATCCTCCTGTTGCCGAGGAGCTGATCGTGTTGCTGGGAGCCAGGACTGTGCCCGACCTTCTCTGGCATTCCCCCTCTTCCTCTGCCTTCTCCCCAGCTCCCACTTGGCTCCCACCAGAACTGCATTAGAACTGGTGATCCTGCAAACACTGCCACGCTTTGGAGGAATTTATGGGCAGTTTCAGGCAACCGGGATGTGCACAGGGACAATCCCAGTGGTGGGACTGCAGCTTCACCCTGTGACAAGCAGGGTGCTACTACCATGGGGTGATGGCACCTCTGCAAGATAACTCAGGTTGCCATGGTTACGGATGGAAAATAGGGCTGTGGGTTAACTCAGGACAGTGTCGCATGAAGCACAACATCCCACTTTGTTTTGTGCACACCTGAGACAGTGAAAGCCAGAGTGGTGGCCACCAGAAATCCCCCAGTTCCCACCCAGCCCTGAACTGGCAGGTTAAACTTCCCAAAACTTCCCCACATAGAAATAAATCCCTGTCTGCAACAGCCTCAGGGATGGGGTTGGGGTAAAGCAGCCTCCTGCCAGACTCCAGCAGAGGAGCCCATCTCAGCCCTGTGACTGGTTATTTATTGCTTATTGGTGCACCCTGACTTTTAAGGCCTTATGTAAGCTCTGATTTTTCTGAGCTTTCATGCTCTGAATATTTAAAAGGAATTCTCAGAGTCAGGCACACACCTCACCTCTGGGCTGTGCTTGTCGTGGAAGCAAAGCAGAAGATGTCAGTGGGACTGGGGGCTGGAGCTGATATGGAATAGTCTGCAGGACTTGGTGAAAACATCCCAGGCAAACAAAGGAAGGATGGAATGGGGAAAAAAAAAAGAAATTAAAAAACCCCAGAAGTTTCTGCCCCGAGGTGGGATTGGAAGCTCCATGGGGTCACTTTGGGATGCTGCAATTTCTCTTCCACAGGACCCTGTGGTACTAGTGCCTGAGGAGGAGAGGTCCTGCCAGGCTGAGCTCTGGGTGTCACTGTGCACAAGCTTCGCTGTCTCCCAAAGATATAAACCACATGGGCACAGACACCAGTGAAGGTAAAGGGCCTGCTGGAGAGATCCCTCTTGGACTATTGCATCCCCTACCCTGCTGGTCCAGCTCTAAGGAATGGGCAGTGACAGTGTGGGAGCAGATCTAACAAGCAGAGGCTCGTGTCCAGTGAAGCCAATGGGCAGATAAATTATGTTCAACTATTAATCTCTTAATATTACGACTGATCTTTAGTGTTCTGTTCAAAACATCTATTTAAAAAAGTCTTAAAAGTATGTACCTTCAGCAAAATACATTCTTATTGCCTTGGGTTTTTTTGGGGGGAGGAACAGATTTAGAAGCTGACTTGGAAGCTTAAACTCAGTCCTGGCCATTCCTTCGGTGCTGGGAGCAAATCCTCATCTCTCCTTTCCCCTTTCAGGGAGTAAAGGGAAACAGTGGTGCACGGGCTGAGAAGGAGATGGGTTTTGTGTGGGTTTTTTGAAAAGGAAAATAGTTGGCAGGAACATGAGCAAAGCTGAAAGTATTTTCATCTGGTTTGTTTTGTAATGTTTAATGTTTTGTTTTCTGCTTTACGAATTATACAAAGGAATTGCTCAAAACAAAGGTCACCCATTTCTGGAAAGGGGGAAAAAAAAATCTGCAGGGGGATAAAGTGACTAATCAGAATTGGCCAAGCAAGAAAAAAATCCAAAATATCTTGAAAAATGACAATATCTTGAGAAATGACAATATCTATTTCTCTAGGGAAAAAAAAAACCCAAACCAAACCCAAACAGTTCACCCTCTAATTGAGATTTGTTTGCAAAATAATTCCAGGCTGGGAAGAGTAATCAGTTTGTGCATATAAATATTTTTTATGATTAATTGTTGTTACTGGCAGCTTGAATTTTAGAATTTACTGGTGGGTTTCAAATTATGATTGCTCTGCAAGCACAAAATACCATCCTAACTTTTAAACTGCTGTGTACCCTGGTTTAGGAAAGGCTACAGAAGAGAACTGACCGAAAAGACACAGTTTAAAAAAACAAAAAAAGCTGGGAGTTTGAGGAGAAGAGAGCTGGGAAAGGACTCTCTTGTTGCTCCCTCTTTTTTTTTTTACAAGTATATTTAAAAGATAATAGCCTAGAACTACTTATTTTTAGAACCATCTAGAAGCCTCAGCTGAGACCCATGAGCATGGCTCACTGTGTACAAGCACAGACAGTTTGTCCCCGGCCAAAATAATTTACAATCCCAGTTTCAAGGCTGAGACAAGAGGAGGAGAAAAACCTCAGCCAGCACCTACCAGCCCGAAGCCCAGCACCAGCAGAACGCCGCGGTGCGCGCCGGCTCCGGTTTATTCAGCTGGACTGTTTGAAACCGCTCTGAATAGGACAAATTTCAGAAATAAAAGTAAAAAGCATTTCAGGATTTTTTTTCAGATAAGAACAAATAATTTGTGGCATTGAGTTTTAAAGAAAACTAATCTGCAACATCGAGTTTTAAAGGCGCTGGGAGTGTCTTGGCAGCCGATGGGTAACGAGGAGCTGGAGGCAGGCGTGGTGCTGGCTCCGTGCGTGTCTGGCAGCTCCCGGGTGCTCGTGGGTGCTGTGCCGGGGGTGGGAGTGGGGCCCGCAGCGATTCCTATGAATCACAGCCCATTTCCCAATCTCTTGCTGTGCTTATAAAAGCAGACACTCCAGGCAGGGGCTGGCAGACACAGAGCCAGGGAGATGTGCCCTCGGCTCCATAGTCACGGCCAAGCCTCTCTGTGCACAGGCAGCAGCATCCCCTTGCTGGGGGTGCACCCCGCGTAGCAGTGGGCGCAGGGAGGGGGCTGCTCTGGGACCTGGTGATGCTAAGAAAGCTGCTTGGAGATGTCTAAATAAGTTTTTCCCTGTTTATTCATTTCCCAGTTGGAAAATATTGCTTTGTCATGTTAAGGTTGGTGAAATTTCTAATGGGAGATTTTCTTGTACCCAGGGTGTAACTCCGGGGAGCTGGGAGGTGACAGCTGGACCGACAACCGGGACTGTGGGACAGCCAAAAACTCTGCTACAGACTCAGCCGGTGTATAGAAGGCTTGAGCTGCAAGAACTGTCCTCTGGAGATCAGAGCAGGGATGTGCAGGCGAATTTCTGTCAGACCAGGTGAGCCCCCCCTCCTCAGCCCAGAGGTACCTGCTGGTCTGCAGTAAAAATGTCATTAGTCATGTATTTCATTAAAAATACGACGAGCAAGCCCCAAATCCTGGATCTGTGTCTCAGTGCGGAGGGCAAGCGAATCTCTGAAGAACTTATAATGAAATCTTTTCTGATGATCTGCTAAAGTAAAAATCCTGTTTACTAAAGCGCCAGTCCTGCTCAAAACTACTGAGGTATTTTGCAGAGAGACACCCTCTTCCTCACCCTCCTTCCCTCAGCTGGGCCGTAAGCGTCGGTGTTCTGGGGGGGAGGCAGCCGACCAGCACCGTGCCACCCGGCACGTCCCAATCCTTACCAGCACGCAGCACACCCTGCCAGGCTGGCAGCCCTGGCACGATGCTATCGGCGGCTCAGATCCTGCCCTCGGCAACGGCTGCGTTCTGACAGTCCTCGGGATTTGGTTTATGGTTTCTTCCAAAGCATCTAAACAGGCGCAGTTGGGACCCTCAATGAAATCCGTGCTGTTCCCCTTGTAGTTGCGGGAGAGCTGTTCCTCAGTTAGATAAACCCAAGATACCGAAGGAGTGTTTGCCGAATTGTTCCTTTGTTTTGCCAGCAGTCGCTGGCTGTTGTGCACGGCAGCAGCGATGTGTGCAGACCGAGATCCACCTCGAGCGGGGGGGGGCCCTGGTGCTTACCTACAGATTACTGCTACAGAAACGAGGAGAAAAAAACCGAGAGCGTTAACTCCTGCTTTCTGACAAAACCAAACGAAGTTATTGTAGCTGAAGCGATACATTTTCTGGCTAAATATTTAAATTGCTAATTAATATCCAGCCTTTAGGGTGGGAAAGTTGTTGTTTCCTAGGCTTTACAGCAGAAATAAATTACTGTTGTCTGGAAAGCAGAGGCTTAAAAATGTTTATTTCATATTAAACATTTTGTAATTCTGCTTATGAGGCAGCAAGTCAGCTCTCTGTGCGTTGTCCAGGAGGAGATAAAACCAGTATGGATTTATGGCAGTTCCTATGGGATGTACTGGTGCCTGGCACCGCTCCGGGGGTTTAACCTCGCCGGGCAGCTCTGGCACAGGACCGAGCTCCCCTGGGGCTGCCAGCGACTCGGGGAGCCAGTAGGAAAGTGACGGTGGTTAAATCTTTAACCAGCAAAGCCCAGCATTACCTGAAACTCTGTTTTCTGGGGGTTTAGTCCGGTTTTGGTAACTGGGGTGAGCAGATTTTCCAGCGCCGATGGGCTGGAGCTGAGCAGGCGAAGGCCGGCGAGGCGGGACGCTGCCGTCACTCCCGTCGCTCCCGTCACTCCCGTCGTTCCCATCGCTCCGGCCGGAGGACGCCGTGTTCCTGGGGTTATGCAATAACGGGCGGCGGGTGCCCCCCGGCCCCTCCGCAGCCGCCGAGCCCCCCGCCGAGCCCCCTCGCCATTCACAGCCCCGGCGTCCCCGCGGGAAACGGGAAACCGTGAAAAAGCAGAAGTGTGGCTGTAATTAGGATTATTCTATTTTTAGCAAGCTGTCTGGTGCCCTGTCCCTGCTCCAGCTGAGATGTTTAATTCTAGCTAGCTCGACTCTTCCTGCAGCTGCAACCAGGACTGATAAAAAGATTTTTCTTTTAAACCTTCATTTTGTTGGGTTTTTAGTGAGGTGTGATGGTTAAAAAAAAAAAAACAAAAAACCAACCAACTACTTTTTTTGCCCCCTTTGCATAACAGCTGGAAAAATCCAGCACTAAATTAATACAAAGGTTGCTCTATAAAGAAAAATGTACGACTTTTACTATCATTATTATGCATTTTACTCTGTAGTTTGGGAATCCAGTCATAGATCAGGAATGTGTTATACCCTGGGCTGCACAAACAGCACGGAAGGAAAATTGCCTTTTCCAAGCTATACTGAGCAAAAACGTGCAGTGACACCAGACTTTGCTAAATAGCATCGGGAGAAGATGTTAAAGATGTCTCTAAGCAGCCAGCTGAGCACCTCGGTGTTTACTGACCCTGCATTAAAATAGCTGCTGTTCCCGTGTTTAACCTTATAGAATGAATTTGTAAAGAGAACTTTGAGTCAGATTAGCAGTTAAGAAAACACCGTGGAACACAGTTGGGTCGAGATCAGTAGATTCCGCCGTCCCGCTGCACCTCTCACCACCCAAGAATGTTTGGTTTCTGCAAATATCCGTGGCCCATGTGAGACTGGCTGGGCCCTGGGAGGAAGGAGCAGCCCCGGGGCCTCCCCAGGACCATGGGTTGGTACCTCAAAGCTGCGCACGGGCAGCAGGTTTATCTGAAAGTTTTTCCTGCCCCAGGCGTGCTCTGCGATGGGTGGGAAGCGGGAGGATGGTCCGGCAGCTTGTGACCGAAGATGCTTTCCTTAGGGAAAAAAACCGGGCTCCTCAGCAAAACACCCTTTTCCTCCCGAAAACACAGCCGTCAGCCCAGGGGCGTGCTCTGCTTTACGTGTAGGGGCAGGGTGGATGTTCCTCTACACCCCACCTGTCCATGTCATCCCCCCCCTTCCCCACCACTCTGTGTTTTAGTGATTCATGAAGCTTCAAAGTGCTGAGCGTGGAGAGCGGCTATTTCTGTGCTTCCACTGCAATCCCCGCTACCTCCGACTGCGCTGTCAGAGCACCTCAGCCATGCGCAGCACCCCCGCCGGCTCTATTCTTAGCAGCTAATAGCTGAAATAATTACTTTTGTCTCAGCGCTGTTGGCTCTTCAGATTTGGAGCTGCAGCTCGGGGAGCCTGGCTGCCCCCACCGCCTCTCCCATGGCGGGCAGAATGGCCGGGGGGCCGGGAGCCACCACGCCGGCCTCCAGGCAGAGATTCCGTCATCGTGCTGCCCAGGACCGCTGCAGGACAGCGAGCAGAGCGAGCAGAGCTGTCAGTGGATGATGCTCAATACCTCAAACCTGACTTCGGCACGGGGCGTAAGCAGCTGGTATGGTAATGTGGTGCCACCTCTTTGAAAAGGATCTTGGCTCTTCCAGCTGGGATTTTCTTAAGACTTCTCCAGGTGAATTCCAGGTTTTCCAAGGGAGGGTTTCCACCTGCAGGCTCCCATTTCCGTGCCTGCTCTCTCGCGTGGGCTCGGTTTGCACGAAGAACGCAAGCGGCTTATGCAAATGTGACTACCCAATGCCAGCACATCCCCGCCAGCCCTCGGGAACGAACCCACACCTCTGGCTTTGCAGCCGCCTGCTCTCAACACCAGCAGCTCCATCCAATTCCCTTGAACCACCCCCCAGAGAGGACGATGAAACTCCACCCCAGTCAGGTGGGCACACCCAGCAGGTGCCAGAATCCATTTAAAACTGGTTCCAAAGCGGGGTTTTTATTATTTCTGTGCTTGCCTGCTCTTCCTCCTCGTGGTTGGGACCCCAAGTAAGATTTTTTTTTTTTTTTTGAGGATTAATTGCTATTATAACATTCAGATTAAAATAAAATATTAAAAATTACCTGGCCCCTGCTTGGTGAGGGTCAGGACAAACAGACCTGGCAGACAGGCTGTGGGGTTACTGTTCCTGCTGGTACTCCTTGCATGGAGCTGGATGGGAATTCTCTGCTGAACTAGATTTTTGGATGGAAAACATCATTTCACCGAGGTTGTGTTTTGTGAGGAAGAGGCAGCGCTGACCAACCTCGTGTTTTGAAAAAGAGCCATCCCACATCACCATTTCAAAAGTAAACTGGCTTTAAACAACTTTCAGGCCTGGGGGTTGGTAAACTGAAGAGCACTGTGCTCAGCGTTGTTCACTTTTACATCCCCCTGCCCACCCCTGCCCCACTCTTCGCCCCTTCCTCTCCGCGAGGTGATGTGCCTAGACGTTATCCACCCGAGACCGAGGTCGAGGGGTTAGAGATTTACAGCTGCACAGACTTGCTACGTCCTGGGTAGGAATTTGTTTGGCATAGTTGAGGCTTTGGATTATTTGATCTCAGGCTTTTAGTTAAACAGGAACATGCCCTGATTTTAACAATCGCCGTTTCCTGCAGTCGGAGGAAGGTGCGGCCGGTGGCATTTAAACCGAAACCTGAGCCAAGGCTCCAGCAGCAGGGAGCTCAAAGTGCAGGTAGCACCACGAGGGTTTCATCCGTCACTAAAAACGACCAAGGAGCTGCCTCAGTGGATGGCCGAGGTGATTTTATCACCCAGGGTACTGATAATGACGTGCACGAAGGCTAGATTTCTGTAGCGTCAGACTGCACGTGTTATTGCTATTAAGGTCACTGTAGCATGACAGCAAAAAATAGCACGGGAAATGCCGGGGGATGGAGGATGCACCTTTCCATACAGTTTGGGACCTAAGCAGCAGCAAGCCCATGCTGCCTCTGCTCCCTGACAAACTGCTTCCTGATCCTTTCAGGATGCCGAGGGAAATTGTCGGCTGAGGGCAGACAGGGTAGTGACACGGGCTTCAATCCCTCTCACCACCACGAAGGATGTTTTTTCCCTCCTAACATCGAGCCTGAACCATTCCAGTTGTAAGTCGTGGTATCTTGTTGTCCAGCACTAGCACAGCTTTTTTTCTTTATCAGCAGATAAAGAAAATGAAGCCGGCCAGCCCCTTGCTTAGGAATGGACACTGAATGCACCACTGGCACGGTGAGACTCATCTCCCCAGCCTCTGACCACAGCCATGCCTTATTTCCAATTACCAAGTTTCCTTTCTAGCCTGGGACTTTGCTTCCTCACAGCCAGCTCTTACAAAACCGAAGTTCTGCCTCCTGCTTTTAGACAGAGTTTGGAGGGAAAAGAAAACAAACCAAAAAGTAAAAATGAAAATAATAAAATCCCAGTAACAAAACACAAACATGGGCTCCACTTTAAACAGAAGAGCAGCCTCGGTATCTACCATGGAATCACGGCCTCTATGTCCTTACCTCAGCTCAGAGAAAATACCAGATCCTGAGCAACAATGTGAGAAGATGACTTTATTTGGGGGGCGGGAACTTCATTTTTCAGTTCCGAGCACTGAAGCTTTCCACTGTTTTTTTTAAGTTACGCACTTGAGTGTTTCCCAGCACAGTGCAGCCGAGTCTTCCTGGGAACCTGAGTGTCACCATCAAGTAAATACAGTCACGTAAAGACAGAAATGTTCCACAGATGGTGCTTTTCAAATGGAAGCAAACCCTAAAATAAATGCCACCTTTCCCCTGAAAGGAACCAAAAAACCAGACTGTGAAATAAATCAAAAGCTCCGTTTTACTTTCTTAACATACCACAAGACTTGACAAAATCGCCGAGAGTTAAAAGCACCCATCAACTGTCCCATTTCTGAGGCTCTGAGCCTCTTCTCTTGTTCGGGTGCCCTACGTGACCGTGGTCAGAGCTTTGCCAGGTCTGGCAGATCCGGTGAGATGGCCCCTGTCTCATCTGCACAGCGCTGCCGCATCCTACACCAGCCACCCGGCGACGGGGAATGTGGAAAATCCACCGGGACCCTGCATGTTGGAGCTTCGCAGAGAACTCGGGGGTAAGGGAAACCAGTGCAGACAGCTTCACATCACAGCAAACACTGGCCTACTTTAGCAGCGTCGCTGCTGGGTGACTCATTTAAGTAGCCGTCGCGCTCTTACCATGTTACCGTCATCAACCGAAGTGGTTAATCTTGCAGCTTTGCCCCCAAAGTGTGTGTGTGAGGCTTGAAGTCTCATGGGTTTGATTGCATAAGAAACCATGTCTTGTGGCAGTTAGTTGATCAAGCACTACTTCTTCTGGTCACGCGGAGGTTTGATTTCCCCTTGCATCAGCTGCAACAGACCTTTTACGCTGGTTTTTTTTTTTTTTTTTTTGTACTGGTGCCTGACTGTTCAGTTGGCAAGGGTCATCCCCTTCGCCCCACACCGACAGCCTGTGCTGCTCGCCCTGGTCCCCAGCCCACAGGATCTTTTTTCTTCTTCATAGAATCATATCTGAGAAACCAGGAGCTTGCAATTCTTCTCATTTGTGTCTGTGTGTAACAGGTGTCATTTTCAGTGTAGTACAGACAAATCCCAAAATAGCTCAGGCTCTTCAGATGCTGCGAAGAGAAAAAATAGTGGTTACTTCAGCTTTGGTTGTAGTGAAAAACCCAAAGCTCACAGCCAGCTCTGAAGTAGGGAATTAAAATGGCAGATGTGGTTGCGTAGTAGTGATCTCTCTCTTGATGCCGTGTTTTATAAATGCACTGCTGGCTCTCTCGCTGGCTCTTTTGTATAGGCAGACTGACACACCAACTCCCTCGTACAGCGCTGGCTCTCCATTAGCTTCTCTTTGATTCCCAGATGCTGTATCTACCGCGGATCCTCCTCCGCATTTCCTGGGTTTGAGGCTACAGGACGGGCGCTTGGGGCTTCCCTGCCTGGCACTGGAGGCGACCGCGGGCACCGGAGTCGATGCAAGGGATGGGCTGGGGGTAGAGGGACGGGCTGGGGGCAGAGCCACGGGCAAGAATCTTTAGCTGCAAAATTTCCCTTGCCTGGTGACTCCTGCTGTGCTGAAATATGGGGCTGGTCGAGGACCTTCTCTGACAGAGATGATTGGATGCTGGTGGCTCCAGGAATGTAATTCTTAGTTCCCCTGCCTACGCTGAGCATTCAGAATCTGTGCGTGTGGTAACATTTATTAATACTGCTCAGATGAAGATGATCCTAGGGCTTTCTAGCCCTTTCAGTACCTTATCTTACCCCACACATCTGCCCAGTGGCTGAACCACATTCAGATCAGTATCTTGTGGCCGGCGTAGCAGGGCCCTGTGGGTCCAGCAGTAGCCTCACCCTTTTCTACCCAGAAGACCTGTGCTCAGCCCCAGGAGCAGTTCCTTTCCACTTGCTTTGTGCTTCAGGGTAAGTGCCTGCTGAGCATTTGCAAGACCTAGGCCTAAAGTATTTTATTTTGGGAAGTCAAGGGGTGGTTCCTGTCACCGAAACGGTTAATCAAAAAGCACTAACTCTCTACTGGAACGTGTGTGTGTGTGTGTGTGTGCATGTGTGCGCGCGTGTGTTTTTGTTTTTTAGAGCCAAGAAGATTTGCTTTGGTTTTTTTAAAGCAGAAACCACCACAAAGTTGGCTGTGGTTTCAGCTGCGCTCATTTGAGATTTGTATTGCTGACTACCAAGCCCAAAAGAGTTAAGCTAGTATGACTCAGAAGCGGAGAAGGAGATGCGAGGCTGAGAGCCTTGGAGGAAGCACAGAAACAGAGGTGAGGAACATAATAATTACCAAAAAAAGGTGCAGAGTCCAGGAGCGACGTTCCCCTCGGTCTGCCTGGCCCTGGCACGGCTGGCACGGGCTCCCTGGAAAGCTGCAGTTCCGCTCTTATAACACAGGGAGCAGGCTGGAGAATTTAGAGCTGCGTCACAGAGCTCAGCGAGAGAGTGAGAGCGAGCAAGCTCCGTCGATAGGTCTACCAGCAACAGCCCTGCTGCAGCAAGAGGGGAGAGAGGCAGCAGGAGAGGCAGAGAGGGCTCCGGGCAGAGAAGTAACACCAACATCAGGGACTGGGCTCCTGCCACCATCCACTGTCATTTAAAGATCGTGTTTGGGCTCGGTTGGCGTAGGAGGTTTCACCCATTGACGATGCTGGAGACCCGGCGCGCTTAATCCCGCGGGGAGGGAGAGTGGGCAGACACCGAAAGGGTTAACGGAAAGGAAATTTCTGGAACCTTCTATTCTGCGGCGCTACACAGCGAGCGGAGGGCTGAGGACTGCGCAGATGGTGCACGGGCAGAGCTCTTCGGTCCGGTTCGTCTTTCCCACGTACGTACCCTTTGATCAGGATGGGGCTCGAGCTGCATCTACGTATTTTTAATGATTTGCAGGGCGTCCCTTTCCCCCGGCGTCCCTAAGTCCAGCTCCCGAAGTGCCTCTGTTATTATTTGGGCTGGGTAGGGTTGCTCTGTTCTGCGTCAGAGCTGTTTTCTCAATGGAGCGACGGCACAGGTTGTACTAATGTGCCTCTTGCCGGCATTGCTGTGCTGCAGAGGAGGGTAGTAGTCGTGGGGGAGAGATGACAACTTTGCAAAGACTGCCGTTTGCATGTTTTGTTTGGGCTTATTTATTTCCACCCCCCTCCCCCCCGTCTCTCGAGAGGCTGGCATGTTGGCGAGGCTCTGGTGGAGGGGTTAACAGGCACCCTGCGCTTCGGGGCTGGGAGGTTTGTCACTGCGTAGTTCGGAAAGTGGTAAACGGTGACGCAGTGATCATTGCAGGGCACGTCGGCCAGTTTTTAAAAGCACTGGGGACAGGTAGACGGTGCCTTCCAGACGCTTCCAGCCCAGCTGAAAGGGGTTAAGGATGAGTCGAGCCGGGAAGCTAGCATTTCGGGATTAAATGTCATCATTTTGGCGTTGGAAAGTTGTTTACCTTGCTCTCTCCGTGTCTCCATGTTGGCAGCCGTCCAGCTCACATGTGATAGTCTTCCCTGTACTGCTGCATCATTAACTAAGTGGCAGAGCCGGCTCCCCATTGGCCGGGGAGGGTTCTCAGCCCAGAGCCACCCTCCCATTGGTCGAGGAGAGGATGGCAGGTGAAAAGCCCTCCCGGATTGGTCGAGGGCTGGGTGTCAAATCTCAACGTTGATTTCACTTGCTTCAAAGTGCCGGCAGCTCCCTGCCCGCTGCCCGGGCTGCCGGGTGCCCCTCGGGCAGAGACCGAGCGCTTCCAGCTCCTCGACCCGCACCTCGTGCCCCTGGGGGCCCTGCCGTGGCTGCCCGGGGAGGTTTCACTTGGCCGGGTCGTTGTGACGATGACGTGTCAGAGCCGCAAGCCGCAGGGAAGGGGAAAGGACCGGGGTTTGGGGCTTTTCTCCTCGCTTTCTTCCTTCTCCCTGGCGAGGTGGTGAAGGGCAGGCAGGACTGTAAACAGCTCGGGGCAGGGACTGCACCTGGAAATGATGTCGTGGGAAATTAATTAGAGAAGTGAAAAAGGCTCTTGCCCAAACTCGGGTTTTCGTTCGCCTAAGGTGGGGTTTGACCCAGGCTCGGTAACATCGGGGAGGGTTGAAGACATCCCGAAATGATGGGTCTGTAAAGGGCTCGATGGGTCTGTAAAGGGCTGGCTAATAAACTAACAGCGTTAGGCAGCAGGGACTGAAGGACTGGGAAGGACTGGGAAAGGCTGAATGGGAGACCGAGGGCAGAGAGCAGCTCCAGAGAGAGGATGAGGAAATGATGGGGAGAACCTTTTTCTCTCTTAACCATTTACTATACTATTTTTTCACCTCTCTTCTCAAAGCGACCAGCAATGAAGATGGCAGCTCTGCCTGGAAGTGCTGAGGACACAACCAGCTTTGAGCTTGGTCCTTCTGGCTGAGGAAGTCTCCCGATTATGCAGTGGAGTGGTAACTTTGCTTTCTTATATGGCAGGGAACATTATTCCATAGCCTTTCACCCTATCGAGGCTTAAACAAGTTTAAGGATAGGGGAGCGTAAGCATTTAATCTGTATTACTCACTCGTTGACATCTCAAGCGTCAGGTCTGGTTGTTTAGCAACAACCGCTGGGTTCAGAACCGGCTCTAACATAGCGTGTCCGCCGTCTCCCTTACTTCAGCGGTAGCCTGTCCTCCGAGTGGCAGCCTGAGAGAGAGAGAAGAGGGGCTGTACTTACACACGTACACCCACCCTGGCCGAATTGCGGTGGTTTGGTTACGCAGGCCGCGCGCGCTGCGTTTTCTCCCCGTTGCGCAGTACCGTAGAGGAGGATGCCATTTCCAACGGTGGTAGAACAGGGAAGGAAGAAGAAAACAGACAGTAGGTGCCACTCCCCACTTTTTTCCCCCTCTTTCCTGTCTCCACCTTTCTTGCCTCCCTTCCTTTTCTGCCAGATTCCATAGGGAATTTCAGACTCTTACTGCAGTCGTCACAACCCCTCCTGACTCACTGAGCCTTTGCTGGCTGTAGCTGGCTCCCTTGGAGCATCCTTGCCTCCTGCAGCGCCAGTTCCGCAGAGCAGGGGAACAACAGGAATAGCAGCAACAACGGTGGTCCCTGCAGCAAGATGGACAGGCGTAAATACACACACACATAGCACCAGAACAGGGCGGCCGTGGAGGGAATTCCAGGAGCTGGACTAAGGAACGGTGCTCAGCTGCACACAAGACAGGTGGGTTGGGGGTGTTTTCCCAAGTGCTGTCTGAGTGGACGACCCCTTTGCATTTTCCCCATCACAGTTGGGCAGAGGACCCTCGCTTATTTGCAAAGCTAGTGCTCCTTAATGGCATTGCTCAGTCCTTTGGAAGGAGGTGCAACTGGCAGCCGGTGCTTGCTGGGGCATACGTGTATTTTTGAGCTATCTGTGTTCGGCGTAGGGATGCATTTGGTTTTACTCCTTTCGCGACCACCTTTTTGCCACGGTGAGAGTTTAATTGCGACTAAATGCGGGGAGGGTGAGGAGACGGGAGATAAAAGAGGAGTTATTTCAATGTTAAACTTCGTCCATAAATCTCATTACTCGGGAATTGAGGTTACTGTCAGCAGGTAAATCTGTGGGACTGGCAGGAAACAAGGCTGAGAAGGGGACACGGCATCTTTCTGTAGGACAGCAGCAAATCTGCGCGTAGGGGTGGTATCGTTACCGTACGCGAGCTGTACGTGGCTAACTGTTCCATAATGGTTTTCTGCGTATTGCTGCAAAAGGACTTGGGAAAGCTGTGATTTCTTCCTCCCTCTGACACTTGTGTGTGTGACACTGTGTAAGCTGATTCATTTCTCTGTATTTTGGTTCCCTTCCTTCGTGAAGGGGGGTTTATTGTATCCCCTCAGTGCGGCATTATGACGCAGCGTCCGTTAGCGCGTTGGGTCTGAGGGAAAAACACACGCGATTTTCTTGGGAGTTTGGACTGGTCAAGGGCTGCAAAATTTGGTGAAGTGAGTTAAGGATTGCAAAAGGTTCATGACATAAATTTAAAAGCGTTACCATCTTATTCCTCTCTGCTGTCGAAGGCAGGCTCCCCGGGTGACGAGACAGCCATGATCTCCCCCGGCACTTGTTTTACCGATGGTCATGTTACATCTGTGACGCAGCCCGATTTTGCTGTTGGTTCCTCTCTGTGCTTTACGGAGTTGAGCTGATGAGGGCACAAGCTCGAATATGGTTAGAAACATTAATTTAATATTGATGTTCAAGTTCGCAACCGTTACCTGAAGCGGCAGGGATGTTGTCACCCACGAAGGGTGAAGGAATCGGAAGGATCGCGACAGCACCTCTGGCCATTTTGTTGCTCGCAGAGTAGGCTCTAAACCTGCAGCGCTGCTGCTGCTGCTGCTGTTCGTTTCCATGTCATGCAAATACAGTGTTGGGCTCTGTGTCAGGAGCTTTACTGATGCTGTGAGAAGCTTAAAGTATGCAAGCAAATGTTTTTCTTTTCTTATTTGGGAAAATTAAGATGTCCAAATGTCAAGTATTTTACGCTGATTCCTCTTACAAATCACTTCCAGACCTAACCAGAAAATTACCTGCTGCCGTGTGTTTTTTCCAGAACTTGTTCACGGTGGTTTCGTACAGTTTAATACGGGTGTGGCTGGGTGGGGAGGGCAGGTTTTAAGTCGGTTAAGTATTTGTATCGCTGATGCTAATGGGCAGAGATGTAGGCAAGAGATAGAAGGTGCCCATATCCTCCATATACCTGTACACAGACTAGAGAGACAGTCCCAAGCCGAGGTTGCGAAGTTGCCCCCGTTAGGGAACAAGAAGGCAGCGCCCTGTTCTGTTCTCACCCACCTGAAAGTTTTGGTGCAAAGGCAGCAGCAGAAAAAGGCCAGCACGGGAATCTCACAAAATGGTTTCAGAGATGCCAGTGCTGTTTATACTGGCACGGCTCCGAGAGAGGTACCGTGAGCTGCCTGCTGCAAGGTCATTCCCCTGACTCATTGTCGGTGACCAGTTGGTTCAGGAACTCCCAATCCACATTTCTTGCAACTGTGGCAGCATTATGAGGCCTGAGCCTGGAGGTGAGGCTTGAAAACTAACGCGACTGCAGTAATGGGCCACTGAGTCCAAAGCTGAAGGTCCAAAAAATCCTCATCTCTGAAGCGTTTTAAAATGCCAATCTATCGTTTGTTTCTTGAGCTAACGACAAAAACTTTGCACTAGTTCCCTCATCCCCTTTTCCCCCAAGACTTTCTCTGGACCGCTGGGAATCAGGAGTGGCAGGTATTTAAGGACTAGGCATCAACTTACACTGTGTTCCAGGAAAAAAAAAAAAAAAAAAAAAAAGGCAAAAAGCATCTGCATATCTTGGCATTTCTGTTCCCCGCAGTCGTTATCGGGTGGACTCCACAGGCTGTTCCAAGTTCACCAGTGTCAGCTCTCAGGTGCTTTCAGTTTCAGACACCTCAGCTCAGCAGCTGTATTGTCCCCTCCAGGTTTCCACATTTTTCTCTGGTGTTCCCGTGTGTCCACGTCACGAGTGTTTTCAGTTGACTCTGGGCGACATCAACCACGGATAAGTTAGGGCTGGCTCTAGTCTTCTCAGCTTCACGGGCAGCAGTGGAGCAGTTAATGCCTCAAGGATCTTGAGCAAAGTAACTTATTTTTGTCCCCATCTTTGCAATAACAAAGTTCAATCGGGGGGCAAGTTATCTGGCTCTTTCTGAACAGAGAGGAACACGGGGGCCAGTGCAGGCTGAGCATGGACACAAGCGGACCCTTCCCGCTCCCAGTGTCACTAGCTCACCTCGCCAAGTCCCCAGCCCTGGGCAGCCTCCTGACCTGACTGGGCTTAAAGTCACCTTTGATTCTTCAGTATTGTTCTTCTCTCATTTTCAAAGGGAAAGAACCTGGCTGCTAATCCTGATGCCAGTGACGACTCTTCGCCTACAGGGAGGCATATGTGATAGCTTGTCTGCTAAAAACTGAGCCAACACAGTGTGATTCAGACCTGAAGCTTTCCAAGGAAGAGAGCTATTTCTGAGTTAGGCACATCTCTTTGCTTCCCCACACAAACACTCTTTATCCAGTGCAAATGGTGCATAGTAGGTGTCCAGCAGCAGCCGCTGCTTTTGTGTTTGGATACGCAGCTCAAACGCTTCTTTAACACCGATGACGGTTCTCAAACCGACGGTGAAGTTTCAGTGACAGACAGAACGATGGCAATCCTGGGAACAGGTACAAACACAACAGCTCACGAGCTCAGGAGCCTCAGTTTGCTTTTCTCCAGCTTTTTTGCCAGGTCCTTCTACCACAGATACAGCAGGGATCTGAAGGCCTGCTTTCAAATGTCCTGTTTAAGGGCAGGTTTTGCTGCAGTGAACATCTGGCAGTATTTGTTTCCTTATGCTCTTCACTGGCACAGGACATTCTTTTGTCTCTTGAGTGACACAAAGAAAAATATGACTTCCCTTGACATTACCTAAAGTAGCTGGAACGGTGGTGCTGGGGGAACACCATGTTCCTGAACTGACTATACAAATCACAACAATCATCTCTGACTGCTCTCAAACCTTCAATCAATACTTTATATTCTGAGGTGATGCTTAGGTACAGAAGTTAGGAACAGAAAATTACTTTTCTGGCTTCAGCTACTTTGGAGGATGTATTTTTTAGCGTAGTTAGTTGTGTAAGGTGCTGTTCAGTCAAGCCACAAATGGCTAAACATGGTGAGAGTTCAGTGCTGCACCAACCTGCTGCTCTTCCGTGACTTAGGTCATGTAAGTGCAATGCTTTTCTTCCCCTGTGCAAGTCTGCCCAGTTTCATCTCACTGTTGCTTGTGAAATCTGAAATCCTCCACAGGAATCAGTGGTTCAGTAGCTCCTGTGCCCTCCAAGCAGGCTGTGGTTTTGCCTGGGAGCTCTCACAAAAAAAAAAAAAAAAAAAAAAAAAAAAAAAAAAAGGGGGGAAAAAACCCTAAAACCATCTGACTCACGGGAAGTCAAAAAAAATTCAAATGAGGGGATGGGAATCTTAAGATTAGGAACTATCAGGGCTACCCCTAATATCTAGCACTGCTAGAATGGTCACCATGCTAAAACCACTCCTCCTCGGCCCAGAATTGCTTTGGGGCAAGAGCAAACAGTAAATAAATTACATTTTACTTAACAGTCTGAAACAAAAGTTCTGGGACTTAAAAAAACCCAAAACAGGTCTTGTGAATAAATCCAAATTATTTTAGCGATGTCGCACTGTTACCAACCATCTCCCACTTTCTCCAGAAGATCCACAAACTGCAAATTAAAGGTCTCTTGTGCTTTTTTTTTTTTAAAGCCTCCTTTGTTAGACCCAAGCCCCACAGAAAATGCAGACCAGTATGGCAGAGCCATCAAATGGGGGCTGCTACAGCCCAAACCTCACCCCACGTGCCTGGGTCAGTGATAGAGTTGAACTCTCTTGCCTCAAACTGAACCCCACCTGTCTGCCAGACTGTGGCTCAGCATTTAGGAAAACCCTGGCTGGCATCAAACTCCCGGTGGGAACAAGCTCAGTCAAAACCCAGTCAAAGCAGCAGGAGTTAACCACACGCACACGCCAGGAGAAGAGGCTGAAATGTACCTCTCAGACCTCATCACAAGGCAAATCTCAGCCACTGCAGACACTACCTGCCCTGAATTAGCCAGCAAAGCTGATTGTCCCTGTGTTAAATAATCAAGCGAACAAAAACCTGGCTTTCCCCACACCCCCAAACCCTTGAACAATCGGACCAGTTTAGAAAATGGGTTAGAATGACAGGCAGCTTGTTGACAGTTCAGCACAGTCAGACAAATGCTGGCGAGTGCTCTGACAGATTACCCTTAATAGGAATTGAAATTGGTGACTCAAATATCAAGCGGGTCTGACTGTCCAAACAGCTCAAACACAGTGAAATGGGACAAAAGGCTCCATGGGCTTTTACCCTCAGCACGTCCCAGTGCAGGGCTCAGCCTGAGTTTGGGGGTTTCTGGGGGGGAAAACAGCACAAGGGCTGCAGATCCAGAGTGCCTGGCTTTTCACTTTACTATTTCTACAGCATTTGTAAGGCTACAATAATAGGACTAAAGGAACAGGCTACGTTCCACTCATGGATGCAATGTGGAGGTTTTATTCCGGTCCTAATCAAAGGGAAAAAAAAAAAAATCATTTCCATTATGCTTTAAACTCAGGAGGGAAGCACACGCTCTTGCTGCCTACAGTGGCATCTCTAGAGCCATCTTCTAGTCACAAGCAGCAACTTGAGCAAGCAGTGCAGCATCTACTCTACCTTTGCTCAGGTCAGGGCTGCTGCTGCTGCTGCTGCTGCTACAGAAGCATCACACACTTCACGACTGGCTCGGCTGCAAGTTCAGGCACATTTGTCCATACCTGACCTACGCAACACCACACAGTAACAGAACTGCACAACAAACAGATGCAGTTACACGCTCCCCCGGGCTGAGGAAGCTTTTTTTGAAACCTTAGAAGTTCACTCATTTCAAATCCCCTTACAGGTCACCACACGCACTGTCACACCCCTCTGTCCTGCACCTGGCCTTGGTCTGACTCATTCCTTGACTGGGAGGATGATGCATTGAGCTCAGATTTTCTGCATGTAAAAGGGGAGTATTTTCTCCAGGGAAGAGCAGAGTCTGATGAACCATGAGTTTCACTCCGTGATTTGAAAACGGAGGGAGAAAAAAAGCCCTGTATGATGGCACACGGGGTCACGCAGACATCTGTTTTGCTTACTGTGGAAGCCCCAGAAGCACCTTAATTTACAAGCTGTAGGTTGTGCAAAATTGGGTCTGTGACACCCAGGCCTGCCTCGCTCCTGCAGACCAGATTAAAGGTCCCAGCCTAGGGAGGCAGTTCCCTTTCATGCGGGAGGAGGGATTTCTGCCCTTTCTGCCTTTGTCTCGTGTAGAACATATAAAAAACAGCGTGAAGTCCGTGAAGGCTTTGAGATGTTCCTGTGAAAGAAGCTACAGAACAGCAGTGCTACTAAAACATGTCTGAAAAAGGAGGAAGGAAAAAAAAAATGAGAATGATAATACTGTACTTTTTCTGCTATTATTTATGAAAAACTCCAGAACACACCAACAAAGCCAACTATAGCTGACAGCAATTGCTTGTCTCCACACAGATGTGTGTGTCCATACGTATGCATTCAACACACACCCAGCAAATGCTGGAGACAAGCACTGGTTTCTTTTTCAGCACGTGTGCCTATTAACAGTCAAGTGGTGTGTATCACAGCATCTTGAGCTGCTCTTTTCTCCTCCCTCCACATGCTGCCTGCCCGAGCACGCTGTCAGGTTGGGAAAGAACAGCGCATGCTGTCAGGGATGCATCCCTTGTAAAAGCTGTACCTGTGCTTTGGCAGGAAGGGCTGACACCGTCTGGCTGCTTGGAGGGAAGGGGAGCTTGTTACAGTGACAGGACAATCTCCAGGTAGCCTAGACCAGGGGCAGCAGCATCTTAATTATGCTCAAGAGAAACCTGGGTTTATCGAACTCTAAATAATGAATGAGCCATTAGCCTCCAACTGCTGTATGGTATTTCTGGGAAGGTTGGTCTCCTTTGGAGAGGGGAGGGCAGGCAGAGGTGTCAGACTCGATGTCTCATTCCTCTAGAGCTCTTATTTTCAGCAGCACAAACCAAAGTGACATTTTCATCAGCTGTTTCTGAAAACCCTCCTAAAGATTCCTTTTCACAGCGAAGGCTCACGCTTACTACCGAGACATGAAAAAAGCCAAAGCAACCCTCACTTTTGAGCCTGCTTCTGAAGGGTGCTGCTGTGGCACTGCAGCCGACCTCTTGTCAACGGTTAACTCTTGGGCCAGCTCTTCAGTAGTAAATCTTAATGCTGGTAAGACAGGGTGCCTCATAAATAACTGTGCCAGCAAGAGAGACACTGGGGAGGGAACCTGCTTTCCACTTGTCTTTCACCCTGTTGCCCCAGATAATGGATTTAGAAAGTACGGTAAATATCCAGACACAGTAATCTAGTACAGCTCTTTCCCCTTTCTTGGAAGGACGTGCTCTTTTTCTCTGAGCTTTTCCTCTGCTGCCTCGGGGTGTGCATGAGGATGTAGGCACTGAAACAGGTTCTTGGATCTGGTTACAAAACTAAGGCAAAGAGTTGCCAAAAAACAAGAGCATCAGTAAGCGAAACTCCCAACTCTGCTTCTGCCACATCACGGTGCATTTTACATCAGCTTCTGCATCAGCACAGGTCAGACGTGGTGGCCAGCGGCTGACAGTTCCTGAATTATGCATGTGTGTGCTCATTCCCAGGCTTCAAGACCCCCCCATCTATTCCTGCTGTACTGGGACATAGACAGCAGGTGAACTGCTCTGGCTGCACTGCACCATAGCCCTGCTCAGCCTGTGCCATCGCCAGCAACCGTCGGCCACTCGTCTTGGCGCTCTCCCACTTCCTCGACAACTTTTGTCGAACCATTTACAGTTAGATTTGCAAACGCTCCCTTCTTAGGCTTCGTTCTGACCCACGCTCAGAGTGGTTTCCGTGCCATTTATCTTCCTTGTCCCTACAGAACTTAAAACTCCTCTTCTAAAAATCTGCAGCTCCTCGCTTATCAAAAGCCTGCTATTTACAGGCCGTGTCATACAGCTGACCAAGGAAGTCCCATCACGATAGTCACATTTCCCTTCCCTGTGACAAAAAGCACCTGATCTGTCCTGTCCTCTCTGATGATGCCGAGATCAGTAAGCGATGGAAAGTCAGAACACCCTCTGCTTTGGACAGAATGAGGTTTATAGCCTGATTCCATCTGCCATGGCATGAAAAAAAGTGTTCCTGTACAACACAGACTTCCCCACACCCCCCATCAGTACCATACTCTGCACTACAAAGAAGTCAGAGCCTTTTCACTACTTGCTGATAAGAGCTTCAGTATATCCCACCTGGATATGAAAGGAAACAAGAGTCACTGCCAGAGCGGTGGGTTTCTTCATCCCACACATTTCATTTCTCCTACACCAGCCTCAACTATTTACAAGAAAAAAAGTGTGTGTCAATAAAGTAATTGACCCAAAGTTAACTGTCTTACTTTGTAATAAAATTCAATAAATGAATTTTTCTCCAGGTACGGTGGAGATGAAGGATTTTCCCTCTCAGCCTGCAGCCATGCACGAGATGTGTCTTCCTCTGGAAGCTGGTTTCACATGGTGGCTTAGATTTTCCGACTTTGTATCTAGCACCATTTGAAATCAGTGTTCTAGGAGCAAGAATTACAGCGTGGGAGGAGATCAAGCAGCTGCTAACTTCACCGACACCCTCCACTCCTTAAAACAGCCCTTTTTCCACTGCTTTTTTTTTTTTTTTTTTCCCTTTGTAACATCATCTGATTTCTAGACCCTTCTAGAACCACTGTATACACCTTCCTCCTGAGCTAGGGCCACGCCAGGAACAGCTGCCTTCAAATGTATTTTATTTAATAAACAATGGCTGTTGAGTTAAAGTTGTCCAGAGTAAAGTGATCCAAAAGCTGCACGAAACCAACGTAGTACTTCTTGCACCTCGACAGGCAGAGCGCGCTTCCTTATTATACAATCACTGGGACCCTACCGTTCAATTTACAAACTCGGAGCAAATGTCTTTCCACTCTGTGCCCGGGGACTCTGTGGCTACAGAATGATCGTCCCACAGCTCCCAGAGACTTGCTCTGCAAACACAGAAATTCCCTCCAACAGTTTGGTCTCTGCAGTGAAAGTCAAAAGAGTGCCTTCAGCAATCCTGGTGATGTCACACTGCTAACACACAGAATCCACTCCTTTTCCTACAATTACTTTTGAAGTTTAATGCTGGTAACTTTTACTAATGTTTCACTAGACTTCTACAGCCTTGGTCCAAACAATTTAAGCTATTTTTGCTTGACCTTGCTGTTGTCAAACATGCCATTAGACACAGAAAAGGCAATCGCTGTGTGGATGAAGCACTCGATCAGAGCACTGAATAGTCGTCTTTAAAGAATGCGTAGCTGCCATCTACAAGAGGATTCTTCTCTGAGCCAGCAAAATGTCTCTTACACAGGCTGACCGATTTCTCTTGGTGTTCAGAGTCTCAGTTTTTGTCTAGCACCATTTGAAATCGGTTATGATGTAGGGGGAAAAGCAACAGTAATGGAAAACTTCATTCCCCCGCCCCCCAAAGTCCTTCTAAACAAACACCACCAAAAGCAGGCTCTCGCTTCCCAACCACGTACGGTGGTACGCCTTGCTGGGCCCTGACCTGAAGTTACACCTACAGGCCGACCACCCTGCACAACAGGAGGAGAGTCAGCAGCACGCTCAACTAGGAGGGATGCTTAAAGAGAAAGCGAAGCATCTCTTCAAACACCTAACTAAGGTTCTTCAACTCAAGCCAGCCAGGGCCCATGTGTGAGAGCACAGCCACCAACCCTTCCGACCAGTTCTATTCCATGTGCTATTTGTTTGCCTGAACCTGTTATTTACTCAAGTGATTTTTTTTTTTTTTTTCCTTCCTTTTAAATAAAATTGTGTGCTACCTGGTATTGGGCTCTGTCTCAGGTAGGCAGGTTACACGGTTCCCTGCTGGACAATATCCAAGTCTCTTCATTGCAGCCCTCAGCTCCACTCCCACCCCCGGTATCAACCCTGCTCAGAAACAAGCGGTCACGCTGATTTTAAGTGTAACACTCAGAAGCCCACCAACCACTGACACTTCACACTGCTCAACATTAAACTGGGCAATGCCATACCTGTTCTGCTGCTCCCTCTGCGAGAACATCGCTTGTTTGACCAGTAGATGGCAACCACACATTTTTATTACACGCCGCCTTTTTCTTAGCACAAGGTTCCCATGGTCATGACTCTTAAATTATCAGTTCCAGATTCTAAAGCTAAATCATTCACTTGAAACTGAGTTTTGAAAATATGGTGCAGAATTTATGACAATTAGGACAAATGAATTTGTAGCATTTAAGTCAAATTGCCCAGTAGCTGCTTGTCCCACCAATGCTCACTGCAATCCCCAGACTTCACAGACTGGAAGGCTGTGTAGCCTACAACCTGTCATCACTTACACTCCACACCAACAGATTTTGAACATCACGACCACAAATTAAAAACAAACAATATGGCATATTAGTTATTCTTCTATTCCACCCTCTGAAAGGCAGCTGACTTCCCCCCCATTTCTTTGCAAAGAAAATTAAGTACATTTTGAATGTGAACCTCATGCAATTAAAAATAATCACATTCTACTTAACACGGTACTTAAAACCACCCAAACTATACTCCCTAAGGATTACAGCTGTCACACATGGGACAAAAGTGCCAGAACACTCTGGGCTTTGCTCTTGTTACATCAGAACAGCCACATGATCATCTGCCTCTTCTCCAGTGAGTTTTTCCTAAGTTTTTAGGAGTGAACACTGTAAGGGTTTGGAGGTTCTGAGGAATTCTCCGCAATTCCAAAAAGAAAACCAAAAGGCTGCTCAGCAAAGGAAAACACATTCTCTACACTGCCATTAAGTAATTCTAGGCACAAACTGCAAACTTTTACCACCTAAAGGTACAACGGTACCTGAAAAAAACCATCTTAAGAATAATGGGAAAATAGCTGCTCACCACATGACGAATGAAAGACACTTACTGCTAAATAATTTAACATTTTTATTTGTAATATTACAAGTCATCACTAGTCTTTACATCCAGGAAAAAAAAATAGTGTAAAAATAAGGCCATTTTTTACAGTTATTTCACTCCAGCATTAAGCCCATTTCAGCATATTTTAAAACATTGCAGATGCTGTATATAATCAAGCCAGCCAGTAAGCAACACACTCAGTTCTCGGGGTATTATCATAGTGTTTACAAGCAATTATCAAACTATATATCAGCGAGGCAATGAAGAGCAAGTCATTCTGTGCGGCCAACCCCCTTTTAATAACTGGAGACTATTATGAACTCTGACAATACAACTGCTGGGATTGTCCCAAAAAGCCCTGTAAAGCCCTCAGCAGTTCTGTGTTATTCCAACAATCTGCTCATGACAGTGCAGAGCAGAGCCAAGCGCCTGTGACAAGCAAGAACAGTTTAAATGCTGCCTCAGCCATCTGAAGTGAGGCAATTTGGGTTTTCTGGGAAAATTGCTTCCTAGAAGCTGTCTGTATGTTGACAGCAAACTCAAGAGATTCACAAAGCCAAACCCTGTCTGAATCAAGCTTTTGGTTTTAATAAGTAGCAAGATGCTATCAATGCACGCCTAAGTCTCAATTCATGGCAAACGCTGCGATGGGAGCTCCTGGAGTCACAGTTTTGGCTAAAACACAAAGCAAGCAGCTACCTAAAGAGAGACCCCATCTCTCATCACTGCCAGCATAACCACTCCTTCCCTCCCACAGCCAAACTGGTTTGGTCTTCCTTTAATAGGAAAAGAGATGGGAGTCTGACAGGGAGAGGCTTCAGGTTCCTAACAGACTTCTGATGCTGTATCTACCATTCCAGAGCCAGACTTAGCACTGTAACCTGTACACAGAGAGCTGAAATGCTAGATGTAGGATATACAACTTTCAGAAAAAGTAAGGAAGCGAGATCCACAGGCACCCTTTCTATCCTGAAAAGCAACAAAATTATCTCTGGAAGTCACATCAAGGCTCAGTAAAGATCAAGCGTCCTAAGGAACTTACACTGTGCTCCTGAGAGGAGACGGCTACCGCTGACTGCTCAGCAGTTCCTTCAACAGGCACCTTCTGTCACTAGGCCAACAAGTCCAAAGGAAGGGGATGCCCTGCTATAGAAACCTTCAGTTTTCCATTCCAACAAATCCACTGTAGGCTTTCTGGAACTATATCAAAGAGCCAGAAATATATATGGCCTTTTTTTTTTTTTCTTTCCTTCTTAAAGGCAATAGAAAAGCTATAAAACTCTGATTTAAAGGCACATTTTAATTCATTAAACATCGAGACACCAACTTTGGCAAACAAAAGAGGTAGTATATATAAAGATCTAAACTGCAGTAGTTTCAAAAAGGCATGGCCTTAAATGGCACCAATCTCTTAAGGAAATGAATAATAAAACATTTCAGAATGCAAGAGACAACATAATCGTTTACACTGCCTCAACCACAACAGTGAACGAGAAGCACTTTTGGGTTTTAGTGAGCACAACTAACATTGGACAGTCTTCTGTAAGAAGAGAGTCAGTGCTGGAGGCAGCAGCAGCTGGTACTGTGACAGTGATATGTCCCACATCCTCCCGACACCGACACTCCTGCCTACTACAGGTAGGGGCATTTAAGACCATTTCACATACAAAGAAAAGGCAATGAGCAGCCCATAAGGAAAAGCACACATATATATATATATTGCTTTGACCCCATTAATGATCTCCTGCTACAGTTGATCAGCAGTATAAGACACAGCACAAGATACTTATCTATAGAAACTCAATGTAAGTGCAATCATTTTCCATTTCTGATAGGTATGTTCAACTGCAAATTCCCTCCCACCCCCCAAAACAGGCCATTCATGCTTTACAGATCTTATATTCGGCAGTACATGGAGTGCTGTCACGTTTCCTACAAACAGAAAAATAAGTCAAATCAGAGATTTTTTACATTTAAACCATTTTTTACATTTATTCTGCAAGAACATCCTTAGTTTTACCATTAAATCAATAGGTAAAGTCGTGAAACTAAATCATCATTTGTCCTCTAAGCAACTGCTCGACTGAGGAGATTTTTTGCTTCATTTCACCCCCTAAACTATTCAGAATGACCCATGGAGTAGAAGAGCATCTGATCCAAATAGATCATTTCAAGTCATGAAGGGACCATGCCTGAGTAGTATCAGAAGCTGACAACAGAACAGTTACAGGATATCTGATTTGGAGACTACATCAGGAGCACCCCTTATATCTTATTTTAAATACAGCATATTGTTTAGTACATCTTTTAAAACCAGAAGCTGAATATTAGCTTGTGAGAATTTTGATTCTACTGTTCTAACAGCAAATTTACAATACTTAAACATATGAGGATTCACATTTATATTTACATCCACATATAGGTGTTTTCAAGTGCTTGAATAACTCCTGTTTTGTTTTACAGAAAAGCCCCACACCAAGCCTCTGCACTAGTACTCTAAGTGTCTGGGAAATTCTTGGTACCATAAGAAAACTCAGGGGTTAACAGCATGCACACCTAACCAGATCATTAATTTCTCTTATCATTGTCATGTATAAAAGGTAAGATTGGAAATGAGAACTCTATTCTGCTCTATTTATTTTTCCCCCCCCTCTCTCTCTTCAAAACCAAGCCAAATTAAACCCCCAAACTAATCCTATCTCCATCAGAAACATCTTACTTCAGAAATAACTTAATCCACACATTATTTTGGAAGAAACTCCATGCATAAAATTCATATGTGATCTCCAACTTAGCAAAAATACTGTTAAGTCACTTGCTCTTTAAAAGTAAATAAAATCAAGACCATGTATTTGGAAAGACCTTTAAGTTAAGAGTAAGAGACTTAATGTTTCAACCATCACCCTCTCAGGATGTGTGCAACGGAGAGAAGCGACACAAACCAAGATACTAGTTCACTAAAGTATTTGTAGTGCAAGCTCTCCCAGTTAAGGTTATCAATGACAAAATATTCAGAAGGAGCTGTCTAACTAAGCTGTCCTGTCTTAAATCTGTCCTGTTATAACAAGGTTAGAAGAGTCAGCTGTTTGAAAGAGCTGATGCGACGCTGCACGACTGCAGGAGCAACCATCACCAAATGCAGCACTAGTTTAAAATACAGGAGAGGAAATCACTTCCAAACAAGCAACTACGTTTTGACCTTTTTTAGGGGTGCAGAGCTCTGAATCTGAAAAGGGATTCACCTTTTTCTAAGAAGGTTTAGAAAGAAGACCTTGTTTGTGCCTTCATTTCTTTTATTTCTCTTCTAGCAAGCTGAAAAGGCAGATGGATCAGGACTGCAAGACAGGCACTCAGGTTTTCTCCGAAGGGATGCGCGCTCCCTTTTGTCCCTCTAGTGTCCATGCCACGCAGCAAAGGTGGTTTCCAGCACCAACAGACTTCTAATTATAGGGAATTCTCATCCTAGCTAAGAAAAGCACCACGCCACTGGAATCCATTTCACGTTACTGGGACAGGTGCAAACACCCTACAACTTGAACTGAGCTGTGTGATACGCGATCACTGGAAGCGATCGTTCACAACACTGAATGAGAATTCTTTCTGTAATAGATCCCGTTCTCCCCAAATGAATGAGTGTTTCTTACAGTCTTTCCTGCAGGAAACCAAAGCTCACAGCTCGCTGGATCCCACACTTCTGAAATTCTAAAGTAAACTATAATAAAAGAGACACTTAAGCTTCATTGCAAAAGTCCAAATTAAGTGGAAAGTGTATACCTTTTTAAGATTGAATTATTTCATTTGTGCAGTTTCTTCCATCTCAGCTGGCACATTAGTTTTTAAAATACATGTTTCCTTGCAACTCTCATCAACTGTATACGAGCTGAACAGCAGAAGGGGAAAAAGGTCTAATTGAATGTCCTATAAAACCAGCAGGTTAAACACAAGAAAGAGAAGGCAAGAAAAGATTTTTTGCAGACTACAACCCAGCGACTGCGAGGCCCTGGAAGCACAACAGTTCACAAAGGCTCAGCTACATCGGGAACCCAGAAAACTAAATAGGGAGATCTGGGCCTTAATAAAAGGAGATTAGATCAAGGTTTTCAGACAAGAAAGAGGTTTAATAGCAGCAAGGAAGCTTAAGGAAAGCATTGGGCGCACTAAAACTTTTCACATTGCAAAATATTCAGGACCATAACATGCTCTGATTTTTGATGACGTTGCTTTAGATCCCCCTCCTTCTCTCTCCACCCTGAGAAGTCTCTCCACAGACGAAGGCAGAAAGTGCTGCCCTAATACTATTAACTCCCATATACTCTTACCCGGACCATCCAGATCGCAGATTATCCAAGTCGTGGATGAAAAGGAATTGCTCAAAAGCACTGAATTACTTGGCAGCACACAGGGCCACAGCCACGCTGCTCACGGGGCCTCTCTGCCCCTCGTACCAACACTGCACTGCCCACGGGGAAGACACTAAGGCTAAAACCTCACCAGGTATAAACTTCAGGGTTCTCCCAAGCAGTACTGTGTGTACTTCATTACAAACACGAACCGCAGGAATATTTTCCCTGGTTTGCTTTATTTACAGCATTCCCTCCCTTTGCTTTGTGTATCCCAGATGCCTCTAACAAAAACTGCTGGAATTTTAAGTCAGTTTTGATGAGCTGCTTAGCCTAACATTGTCCACATACCACCTGATTTGCTCTGAATTTTCAGCATTTTGCACGTTACAAACTATTTCGCCGACAAAACAGGCTTTTTTGCAAGAAGATAAAGACAGACATCATTGCAAGAAGCAATGCAGAGAGGCATTTAAATCCCCTGCCACCCCTCCCTGAGAAAGCAGACGGAACAAGCCGCTGTTTTGAAGATGAAGTTCAAACAGCCCTACACGTCTCATTAAAACCAGAAGAACACTACCACTTCTGCATCTAATATTTTACAGTTGACTTTGCAAGTGATTAACATCAGGACACCACTCATTGCTGCTGCAGAAGATAATACTGCAAAAGGATCCACACATTAAACGTTCTAGCGGCAGAGCTGACTCTTTGCTTTTTCAAACAGCACAGGAGCACTGGTTTAGGCCTGATTTGTTTTTTTTTTTTTTCATGTTTTTCTTATAACTAAAAGCCCATATTATTTTATTCAAGGAGCTTCTGGTCCAAAACACAAAACAAGGTGGTTCTCCAGCTACCCTCCAATACCACTGGTACATCTTATGTAGGAGAGAGGAAGCTCCTCAGTCCACCTGCAAGGTTTCCAGCTCACGTGAACCACTCTGGCTCTTACAGCCCGTGAGACCTCATGAAGCCATCAGGTACCCAAGCAATAAAATAGCCCAAGTCCACACAAGCCAATACTACGACTGGTTTTAAGAGGAAAACTGACATGTTTTAGAGCAGATACAAACAGCACTTTCCTCCATCTGTGCTAAATACAAGCTTTTAAAACAGAAGTTTTCCTTCCTTGAAATTAGTGCACGTTAATTAGCAGCTTATCTGAATAGCAGATACAAAAACAAAGTCAAATACATTGTTAGGCACTTTAGCTTTCCATTAGCTGCTGTGATAAGCTCACATATAATCACCAGGCATTTGAAAAAGAGAGGGCAGATAAAGCTCAAGAAACGGACGTATGCGTTAGCACTGCTTTTGCTCACTCATTAGAAATCTGCAACAACAATTAAAAAAAAGTGGTTATTACTCACCCATTTTGTGAAAAGAATTTCTTATAGATCCAGAAGGCTGCCAGAAACACCACAATTGCCACAATCACTTTAGGATTTAAAAAAAAAAAAAAAAAAAAAAAAAGCCTTCAGAGTGATAAAGATCAGTTCTAGCTCATAAAAAAAGCCTCAAAAACTTTTAGCATTGTTTTCACCCACAGTCCTATACAACCTCTCCCTCCTCCCCAAAAAGCAACTTCAAACTGGTATGGCTTATTCCACAAACATGTATTCGGTGCTTTACTCGAAGACTCAGGGTAGTTCAGCTCAAGAACAGAGACCACCAAGGTGGCAAAACCCCACCAGCCCAGTAACGTTACAACGGACACATCAGCATCCCAATGTTACCTCTTCCAAGTTTCTTACAAAATTGTAGGCTTACAAAGACAGGTAACAAATGCAAGGGCAGAGAATGGACTAAACCCTTTCCTTCACTGGCACAGATATTCACTCAGACCTCCAGTAAACCCAAGCTCTGGAGTTTATGAAAGTGACCGAGTTGTGGAAGATTGCTTTTGAAATCTGAGGCTTCACATCCATGAAAAATTACGCATTTTACATGAAATTCATCGATACTTGGCTAAGCACCCTTAACTCTTCTTGAACTATGCAGCTGTAGGAGCACACAAGGACTTTGAAAGCAGCCAGAACTCCAAAATCATGTGATATTACAGCAGTCCCAGGTATCAGTTCCACATGAAAAATACAATCCACATCTCAACGTGTTCAGGTTTTAGAAGACACTTACCACAGATGATGGCCGTGATATACCCACCTAAAAACAGAGTGAAGCAGCATCACAACATGAACACACGTGCTTCTTATTCAAACATTATTATAAAAGTAGTCACCAAGTTATTTCAAAGAGATCAAGCACTTCTGCCAGCACAATCCTTGCAGCGGGCCAGTTTATATCGTAACATTTATGTAACATAAAATATTCCTATTTTTAATTGAATTTTATCCAAACTTTCTTTTCTTAGGTAAAAAATAAAGATGGAAGTTTGCATTAAATGATTTCTCCCAAATACAAAAGCAAGTCCCCAGGAAATAAAGCCTCTCTTAAGTGTATTTTCATTCTAGGGGAAATTCTTGCAGTTGGTACTTACTTAACTGGCAAGTTGGCACTTCAGGATTCCACTGGTTGTCTCCAATATACTGGATACGAGCTTCGCCGTGTAACGTGTAGCCTGCGTAACATTCAATGGTAATAAAATCCCCGACTGAATACGAAGCTTTTTGTCCATCAATGACTCTCCCATAATTTATGTGGGGAGTGAAACCAGAACCTGCAGGCCCACCTGGAAAGAAGGTGGGGGGGAGGGAAGGAAAAGGAAATAAAGTCCAAGAACAGAGCTGGTACATGAAGCAGATTCAAGAAATTGCCATCAGAAAGTCCCTACATTTGTGTAAATATCAGAAACTCAGTCAATCCTTAAGACTTTTTCTAGACAAAAGCCTCTTGCATCCTAGAGGCTGCAGAGACTCTGCTGATGGACAGGCTTCGGACACATTAACACGTGTGTCTCAGCTTCGTTAGGGCAAACAGCTGCATCAAAGCAATGACAGCCTCTGTTTAGATCAAAACACAAGGGATCCTGTGGTGAAAAGTTAAGGCACAAATAACATCTGCCACCATCAAAGGAAGAATCTTCAAAAGACACTCCCAGGACAGACCTCTCCTGCTGACTTCTGAACTTCACCAATTCCACAAACAAAACTAAGGCTGAACAAGGACTCCAGCTCTGCCAAGAATTGTCCTCAGCTGCTGAAACTCCACCCCCAACACTCACAACCCTACTAGCAGGGCCTGCTGGTGCCCTGCTGACAGACCTCTGACTTTCAGGATCTGCACGTTTGGAACTTGTCACTCTGCCCTTGATTTTACCAATTTGAAGTTTTACTCACATGCACAGTTTTGTAAAGAAGTCCACATATTCTGTCCTTGACAAGTCACTGTCATCTCTTCAGTGCCATCAGGAAACTTACAGTGAGCACTGCACTTTATCTGAACAGACTCTCCTTTTGCATATACAGGTTTCGCCGGACTCACAGCTCCATGTGTGATCTCTGGGGCACCACATAAACCTTCAGCAACTAATACATGAATTGAAAAGTAAGTCCAGTGATAATAAACTTTAAATGTTTCATCATTCAGTAATTCATTCCACAAATATACACTGCCTTTGTATAAGAAAAATAGAGCAGTGTATCCGAGTAGTTTAACTTTACCACAATTTTAAGTGCAAATATTTCCTTTAGGAGACCTGAAAGAAACATCACTGTAGGTATTCATTGAGGTAAGATGACCTTATGATGTGGTAGCTAAGAAATTCAGTTCTGTTGGCTAATTTTGTAACCTGCAGATTCATTTCCAGGTGCCTTATCAGACTCATGGAACACCCAAACGTATTCTTTGCAGAAGTGGTTCTCATTCTTGGGAACTGAGTATTAGAGTAGGCATGTAAAAAGTTCTCTCACTAAACTCTACAGCAACATTCCCTCTCCCTCTAGCACAGAGGAGGAGGAAGGGCTACAGAAAGACCTCTGCGATGTCCCCAGCCCTGAAAAATAGTCCTGACTTCCTAATTTGCCTGATCAAAATCCAACAACACGCTACAGCCCCTAGGAGACACCCGTCGAGTCACATGCATACTCCCAGTTCTTTCTATCAGAATTCAGAAACACATCTTTTCTCCTGTATTTACCCATGAAATCACTAGAACACCATGACAGTATGTCCACTTCACAACTTCTATACACTCTCAACTCACTCTCATCCAAAAACCCTTTGGAGTTAAGTGACTCCCAACACCTAAAATGGGTGCCCGCATATGAGGCTCCTTGTCAGCTTCCTTAGCTTCTGACTTCTTACTAGTGGCATGGTTTGAAGTTTTACCTAGGAGAGATTTACAACATTCTCAATACACAAAAAGTTGGATTCTCTTCTAAAGACTTACTTTTTTCACAAGTTGGTTTTGGAGGAGACCAGGTGTTGTTTTCTCCACAGGTAACAGTCGCCGATCCGACCATGAAGTAGCCTGGATCACAGTCAAACACAATTGAGTCTTTGTACCTATAGGAAGGTCCAAAGCCAGATACTTTTCTTCCATTTTCAACTTTCAGGTTCTCACATTTGATCACTGAAATAGGTAAAAGAAAAACTGCTCTGAAACATTTGTTAACAGCATCTTTGCAACAGACACAGCATCCTTTTACTACCTGCAGTGTTCCTTATCTAATTCCTCAAACTGTTTTGGACGGGCTTCATAAAAAGGTTCTTCTCTCAAAGGTGCAGAAGATCCTTGTTTTAAGCTGTTTCACTGTAACTGTATACAGCCAAATAAAAACTGTAATAACTGATACAATCACGTTCCACTTCCAAAAGAGACACTCCTGTAAAGTGGCAGAATTTCAGATAACAGAGCGATATTGCTCAGGATTCAAACAACAACACACAAGCATCTGGTATTTCTCCCTATGTCTGCAAAGCAGGGCTTGGTGCTTGCTGGGCTTTGCATTTATTTCTCTGCTTGCAGGCTGTGTTTAGAGTTCTTCCTTACCTTGTTAACTCCCATAATCTAGCTTCCACAGTCTTGCTCTTTGCAGAACTTTTCTTTGGCTACCCAGGCTTTATGGTCTCTCAGTTCCTTCCCTCTGTCCTTGGCACTTCTCCCAAGAGGGCACTCATACATATATTTTTTTAAAGTTTTAACTTAAATTTTAGTCATATTCTGTGCCATAATCAATTAATATCCATAATGCAGTTGATCTGACCCCCACCAGAACTCTATCAAACTTAGTACCAGAAAATCCATCTCTTCTCATCTATAGGGAAACCCATCGCTTTGTGTCCCCCACCCCTCCCAAAAAAGGGACAGATACTGGGCTCTGAGCGACCTGCCCTAGGTAGAGATGCCCCTACTTCTGTAGGGAGGCTGGACCAGATGACCTCTAGAGGTCCCTTCCAGCCTAAAACATTCTGTGATTCTATACTTGACATTTTGGGAGTCACACAGCCTATAATAAAGAAGTATATTAAAAATCCCAACAACCTCTACATTGTGGAGGTGGCTCACTCCAAACTCCATTTAAGTTGGCATCATACGTGCAGAAAATAGTAGCTGGGCCGATCAGCGAGAAGGGCTCGGCGCCTTTCGGTACGTCATCGCACGTGTAGGTTACCAATGTCTGATACAGATAATCAGCTGCTTCAGTGTAGTGCCCATTGGCTATACTGGGAGGGGGTGCACAGGGAATTCCTAGAAATGAAGCACACAAACTGTGATGGAATTTTGCTGTTAGCTTGTGTTCATCTCAGGAACAGCGAGCCCTGATCTTCAAGTGATTTCATTTAAAACCTGGCTGAGTCACCATCCCTGGAGGTGTTTAAGGGTCATTTGGATGTGGTGTTGGGGGACGTGGTTTAGGGGTGAACTTTGGAGAGTAGGGTTAATGGTTGGACTCAATGATCCTAAGGGTCTTTTTCCAACCTGAGTGATTCTGTGATACTATGATATAGCTAAGACAAGCTACAGTTATAACCAAGTTACCAATGCTCATTTGTCACAGGGAGTCTCAATTTCAAGAGGTTGATTGTAACTAACGTGAGCTAATTAGCACAATATTTCAGTGGCCATTCCTCAAGCACATCCCCAGTAATTAAAAATAAATAAATAAAAATCAGTCCTATTTTATCATTATTTCTTATATTGGGAAGTTTATGGCACAGCTGTTTTTGAAAGAACAATCTGGATATAAACTTAAACACGGTAGTAACTTACTTTCACACAAAGGAAGATCTCTATTCCAGTCAACACCTTTATTCTTAATTACACAGGAAATTTCACTGGTTCCACGTAATCTGAATCTAGACAGGCAACAATTTTTAAACAGGTGAAACTTCAGAAATCTCTCATTTCTCCAGCAAACAGAAACTTTGTTTATTGAATGCTGTTCTGCACTGCCAGGAGCAGGACGTACTAAATTTGTGTTGTAATGAGAATAGTATCTTATTATTTTTATATTTTTTTCTCATTTATTTTGCTAACAGTCTCAACTTTGAAAACAAGAGAAGCAAATGAGACATCAATAAAGGAACTGATGGAAGTCTCAGCATTTTAAGATGTGGAAGACTAATGACCTAAATTACTAATAGTAAAAAAATAAACTGTTAAGAGGAAAGGGAGGAAAAAAAAAACTTATGAGAGGTTACTGCTTTTGACTTAATTTGCTATACCCAGACAGGTGGGCCATTGTTCAATAGCATAGTGAAGATGATAAATATTCCTGTGTTCATGCTATAGCATGATCCCATATAAGCACTTAATAATTTTTGAAAGGAGGTACAAAACATTTGAGTCA
>JANHGN010018597.1:0-59263 GCA_024605025.1 Megaceryle maxima | reverse complement strand
CCAGCCACTCATCGCCCAGTCTGTAGCGGTACATGGGGTTATTGTGACCGAAGTGCAGGACCCTGCACTTGGCCTTGCTGAATCTCATACCATTTCCTTAGCTCTTATTACTAACTATGTCTTTCCTGATCAGACCTTCTTGTTAGCCTACAGTCCACAGTACAGCAACAACCTAGAAATCCTCAGAACTAAATACTGAAACCTGTTTATGTCTTTGGCAGGTACTCAAATTGGGATTAAATACAGTACATTTAACTTGCTTGCATTCTCATGATTCTTAGTATTCTCAGAGAAATTTAGCAGAGGGATATATCAGACTCAAACTGGTTTTCATTACCTGGTTCTTTTTATTTTGACTCTGTCAATAGAATATTGAACAATAAACAGAAGCAGTGCTATCGACATAACTGTTTTCTGAAGGACAAATTTCTGAGACCAGACCAAAATGCTACTTTGTGTATTGTTTTCCTCTCCCCAGCTAGTGAAGCTGGCAGAATGGTGTATGGCAGCACATCACATCAACTCCAGTACAAAGCCAGCAGGTGTAGTTTTAGGACCTCAGAGTAGTTTAAATTAATCCAGGAGATACTTCCATGTGCACAGCAGAAACCAATCCCCATTCTGTTTATTTTTCCTCTTTCAGTTTGTGCAGAACAGGGAAGAACAGAGGACCTGCTGTCAGGACAGACAATGAGTGAATTAAGAATGTCCTGCAAAGCAACAGCAACTTTAAAAATAAATAAATCTTTTCTACCTATCTTTGCAGGACCCTATCCCCCTATGCCCTGATCGTGCTTCATGCAATAGCAAAGATCTGGAAAAAGTTCACAAGGGCTTCTTTTTCAGTTTGTAGGTGCTAAGTCAAAAAAGGAAAACACTCTCTAAACAAATATTTCTAATTCAAATTAACATGCATATGGATAAGAGAAATGGCTGTTTTATCATAGAGATACACAGACTATTCTGAGCTCTGCACTTATTAAGAGGAGAAGATGTTTCTCTGTGCCTTCTTGTGTCATCTATATTATGCTTGGGGAACTTTTAAATTTCTCACAGAGAATTTTTTTCAGCAGTACATTTTATCTCAACTTACTATTTGCTCCCCTTATGACCAATAAGATTAAAACAGCTTTAGAAACTATGACACATAAATGTCAAGTGACAGAAATTTGATGGAGAAACGAAGAACAGAGAAAAAGACCACACAAACAAGAGTTTTCCAGTTTTCCTACACGGTACTCTAAGAATTTAGCCTAGAATGCATCAGGGACTGTAATTTTCTGGTCTGCTCAACTATTTCACAAATTCCCTGTAGCCTCTAGAAGTTACTTTTTATCATTATTGACCAAGCCCATATTTGTACCATCTCACCAAGGGAGGAGAAGTAATGTTCTGGTAGACTTCCCGAGAGCAAACCATTCTAGCCATACTCCAAAAATTAAATTTCCTGCAGTGGCTTTAAATTTGGACTCATTATTTTATTTTTATTTTTATTTTTGTAATTTTGGCATATTTTGCCAACTTCTTTCCCCCAGTTTTTCCTTATATTCTGGAAACAAAAGCAAGCAATTAGTAGGTGGATGTTTTTTTCCCCCATGTTAATATTAAGAGTCATAGATATCACTTTCCTCCCTGGTTAAATGTAACAAATGTAAAAAAAAAATAAATTGCAGTTCTTGAAAAATATTTAGATCTATTTACATTTGCTAAAAGAACTTCCAGCAATAATTAAATTATGTTTTCATCTGACTTGTCACATATTAACTAAGTCAATGACCCACAAAATTAGTTCCTTATACCACTTCCAGGTGATTCACTGAACTGATTCTTTCATAATGCAGAGGAATGCAATTAAATCAGAAAAAAAGCCTTAACGTCCTAGGCAGATTCAACTGACTACATGCCTTGCTTTTGCATACCCTTCATGTGAGCTTTGTGCTTTCTCAAGCTAATCAGTAAGAGATGAAGCCACTCAAGAAAATGTCTTTTAATGACAAGAGAAAATGATGTCTAGTTAAAATTCAGCCATGAGCAAAGATACAAGTGATACAAAAAAATGGAAGGGAACCTAGCACCAGGTGGTAGAACAAGATCACAAAGGGACATCAGTAATAAATGTGATTCCATATCCAGGAGAACATGTGGAAAATAACATGCACCAAAATCATCAAATCCTGTTATAAGCACACAATATTATTCAAACTCCATCACTGACATGAGAGAACTTACATGAGGACCTTGTTATCCTCTCAGAGGCTGCTCTTGTTACCCCCACATGTAAAGTAGCAAAGTGGGATTAATGCTAAGGGGTTACTGGTAATGCATTTTGTGGTTTTAGTTCAAGATGAGGCCCAAAGGTGACTCTGCCTGACTTCCATAAAGCAAGAAAAATAATATATATAAGTTGGTGAATCATAGAACTGAATATGTAATGGCTACAAGGAAAAATATGTGTGCTCAAAAAAGATCTGTGCTGAGAACTAAAGGTCTTTCTTTTCTTCTGATCACAGATGGAGTATTAAAAATTAATGTAAGCTCTACCAGAAAAGAACTTGACAGTCCTATTTTGAGACTCATTTCACTTCATCTCTTCTCCCTGTCTCACAGAACATTAATGCAGAACATTCAGAAGAAGTCCTCTAGGGCTTTCTCTTCACATTCACAGAGGTGCTGGGAAGCATTTTGAAAAGGTGACTTTGAGTCATTTAGTTTGTAGATACCAAATGGGGGAAAACGATTCTTTGAAGGCAGATCCTCATCACTTCCCAAAAAAATCAGGCCCTTCAAGGCTGACACTCTCTAGAAAACTGGGTGTTAAACTCAGCAGGGACCAGAAGCCATTTCAGATGATATTGGCATGAAAACTCTGAGGATTTCAACTTCACTTTCAGAGATAAACTTCCAAGTCAAATGAGGACCCAAGCGTCAATGAAAACCAGGAGAAATAGTCTGTAAAACTAGTTAAATCAAAATGTTTTTAAAGGTTCTAGGTACTTCAAAATTACATATCAGTATACTGAGATTCTACATCCAACTAAATACGTGGACTATGATAATTTTTCAGTGTTTTTTAAGATTTGTTTTCTATATCAAGTTTCCCAGACTTTAGAGTGGCACAGCCTAAATTCCCCATAAACAGAGATTCTTTTAACAGAAAAGGAATTTTACTTCAGTTTGTATTTTCTTCTTTCATTCAGAGAATTTGCAAACCATTAGTGGAAACTACAGACACCAAATATAAAACAACTATAAGGTCTATTTTTTCCAGACTACCTTTGGAAGACATTATCTCTAGCCTGTGGTATTCAGATGAGCTCCACTTGATATGCTCAAATTGAACATGTGCTGAATTACCCACAAAGGTCAAAGACCCGAAGTGCTGGATGTGAACAGCAAAGGTGGAGATACCGGGTTGGAAGCCACCCTTGGGATCACACAGAACTCCATGGAGCCAGCATATTCAGCAGCATGATCCCCAGCCCCACAGAGGCACTCTGAACAGCCTGCCTGGTCTACGGAGAGCAAACTGACCTCAAGGATGTTCTTCATAACCTATGCCAGACCCATAAAGAGCATCTCAGTTCCCTAAGTTATTTGTAAGAAAGTTATTTGTTCCTAGATTTGGTTATCTATTTCAAATGTAGTTAGAAATAGTATATATGTGTGTGTGTCACTGGTTCAGGGCTTCCCTGTGTGACCTGTTGCAGGGTTCAGCTAGAGAACTAGAGTCCCACACAGCACTACTATGTGCCACCCTTCTGTCACATTATTGTGTATCCAATGACATTAAAAGCATGAGTGTTTTCATTTCAAGAGAAGCATTAACAAATTGAAAGGGATTTGGAGAGAGTTAACAAATAGAATGGGGGCTTAAGCATTGACTCATCATGAGAAATAATTTGAGCTGCTGAATGTTTTTGGGTTTTATTTTTTTTCTTGGCCAAATAATGACTAATTGGATATTCAAAAGTCTGAAAAAATAAGTTATATTGGACAGGTCAAGCCATAGTTATGAAGGGCTAAGAGAACATCAACAAGGCAGTCAGGGAGAGTAAAAGAAAGGCTACAGCATCTTAATTACTAACCACAGGCTGAACTCTATGAACAAGACGAGCCATGTGCTAAACTCTGGGAGTAGCTCCACCAATTAGACAAAACCTCCCTTTTCAGAAAAGCCATCATTTTGAATTAAAACCTCTGCCACTGTAAAGTCATCTAGTGCTGTTGATATCACGTTTCTCTGGTTAAGTGCTAAATTGATGGGCTAAATTTTATACAGATAAAAGAAACGCCTTATCATCCACATATCAAGTAATTTCTGTGGGAGAGCTTTCTTCAGCCTACAGAGCTTCAGGACAAGACCCTTAGCAGCTCAAAAGCTATCACTGTTCATCCTAGCCATGCAATTAGCTCTCTGAGCTACAGCAACAGTGAGCTCCCTATGACAATGGGGATTTGTATTTTTCTAATTTCCCTCAGCTGTTCATTTTGCAGAGTGATCCTCTACTCTTTTACTGTGATTAGGGAACAAAAAAGAACTAGTGGCTCATCAAAAAGTTTAACTTTATATGTCAAAATTTTGATTAGTCAGGGCCTTCCTTGGAAGCATAACACCTCCAGAGCACAGATGTCCAGAGAAATTCCTGCAGGAGCTGAATTTTTCCATTTTCATACAGGTTACTGTGCTAGACACAGCTCTCAATAGCTGCTTCTTTCTCCTTGAAGTAAACTACATTATACCAGGAGTCAAGTCCAACCTCCAGCTTTCCTCTGTGAGGAAGTCAGGATGTCAAGAAACCTTGCTAGGTCAGAGTAAGTAATTTACATATTCCACCTTATGATGGACCTGTTACACTTCAAGTTGCCAAGCAACAGCTACTCTCAAGACTCATCACTTCAATGCAGCAGCAATATGGGAAATTACAAGGCAAAAGGTCCTGAGATCCATTTATCTTTTTTTTTTTTTTTTTTGCAGGCTCATATTATGTACAATTGAAAGTCAGAAAGTGACTGACACTCTAAGGGATGAACCTGAGAGCATCAGCACTGGAAGAAGGGCTCTGAGCTGCCAGGACACTAACAAACATTTAAAGCCAGGGAAACCTGATATGCATCCATTGGGTACGTTGCATTTCCAACCAATCTTCCCTTCATGAGGCTTACTGGGACAATAGGTGGGAAGTTTTCTTGAATAATTTTATTTTCATGAGGAATTCATGCTGAACACCTTGATTCAACCATAAATGGGTAACTGGTAATTTTATCTGAAAGTGAAAATGTGACAGTAGACCTATTACTACTCTGTGTGCCAGCAACTGCAGAAATTGGTACACTGCAATTCCAAGGTACAAAATAGATTCAGCAAGATTATTGGTATGATTCCATTACTTGCTTCCTCTATCAAGCACACACACACACAAAAAAGTGAGGGGCACAGCTTTCTTTCTAGTTTATTTTATTTGCATGTTACAATACTACTTAGAGAAGGCTGTCAGTGGAAAACTAATTAAAAACAAAAAAAAAACCCAAAAAACCCAACAGAACAAAACAAAACAAAACAAAACACAGAAAAACAAAACACAACAGGCTGAGGTAATGCATCAAGGAAAGAAGTGTTCTGAATAGCCTGGCTCTCAGGTGACATGAGAAACCAGAAGGCAGGTAGAGACTTTAAAAGGTGTTGGAGATGGAAGAAGCATGGGGACTGACTGACCTTTCAGCAGCTGCAAAGTGAGCACGAGAGCAGAGATACAAAGAAAAAATGCTGCTTTTCCAGTATCTGTTCAGCTCTAAGCCCAGAGGTGAAAATAACTGGGTAGATGGGAATTTATGAATAAACAGAATTTTTAAGAAAGAAGGAAAAAACCACGAGTTTGAATCACTTTTTAGAACCACTATCACAGTGCTCCTGAGTCCAGAAGAAAGTAGCTAACAAGTGTCAGATTTGGTCAGCTGGAGTGATTGTAGATGCTCAGCAAGCCACATGTATCCATCAGAGAGGACAGCAGGGGTATGCACAGAGAGACATGAGAAAGCTTAGGAAAAAAAGGGCTCGGAGGTGTAAGCAACTGTCAGAGGACTGGAGTGTAGCTTCTTCCATAGCCATACCATCTGCATTTTCAGTCTGCTTAGTATCTTTATGTTATCATTTGAAGAAAAACTTTTATCTCTTAGATTTCATTTGCATTCAGTGCCATGAATGTGTTTTGCTAGAATACACAAGAAATCCAAAAACGTGATTAATTCAGGGAGTAGACTTAACTGAGATGGTCTTAAATGATCTTTTGGAAAGATTTCTGCAATTCAGACTTGGACTCTACTGATGAAAGCCTTGAAGTAAAATCTTGGCTTATCTCCACCTGAAGTCAGTGAAGCCAGGGTCATACCCTTAACATATTTTCCCTTTCAGTTATGCCTCTGCCCACTAACAGACTGAGTGGGATGTAAGACATAAATCAGCTATAAGCAGCCCTCAGAAGAGAAGCAGCAGCATCATCTCCCTCTTTGTAATAAATTCCCTGCCCACCAAACTTCACCATCATGTAGATGGAGTCCATGCTTTCTCATATACAATATGTCCAATTCTTTTTCATACAGAGAGAGGGCAAGACCCCTTTCCTCTTAACTTCCAGCCTGGCCAAGGTGACATTCTCCAAGGTAAAGAGAGATCCCAGCCTGACCATTCACATACAGAGAAGACCATTGAAGCTTTATCTAGAAAGCATAAAAGGGACCTGTGACTTCACACATGCATCTGTGTTTTATGACTAAGGGCTGTCTGTCACTCCTTTTTACATGGGGCTGGTGTGGCAAGATCCTTAAGATGGGAGGAGGAACATCATGTCCTTGTATCCTACACAGCTTTTTCCCAGAAATTCAGCTTCACTATCAACTCCGAGGTATCCCCAACCATTATGAGAAACACATCTTTAAACACTTGAGAAACTCTGAGCAAAAGATCAACAATAAAATTCAGGATGAAAGCGTTTGTCTTTCATTCCGAGGTATCTTCTAAACCATGTTTCATGCAATTTTATCTTTTCTTGTCTGTGTGGTCTTTCATCTGTCTGTGCCTCAAGTCTCCTGAGAAAAGCAATTCTAGTATTTCCCTGGCTTCCAGCAAGGTAGTAAAGATAAAAGGATAATGAAATATTTAGACTACCATGTGGGGAGCCCCAAAGATATTTTAAATGTCTAAACAGGCTTCATCAGCAATAACAACAGTAAGATTCTGATTAGTTTTAAAAAACAGGTTTAAAGTTGAAAGCCAGTCTGAGCTATGCACCTGTAAGGAGTGAACAACAGTCATTTGTAAAACAAAGGTCAAGTATCACCAATTGACATTTTGTTTTATCATGAGTAAGGACAAATATGAAACAGAAGACCCAAAACAAGCTTAAAAATTCTCATGAAGATTCACATACAAACCAAATCTCCAGTCCTACGCCATGGAGATAGAGCGTGAGTAATTTATTTGGTTTTGATAGAACATTCTGAAAATGTGCATCAGGGCTCACAGCTGCAAGCAGAGAGAACAGAGTGGTTGGATATGTAAAGACAGGAATTATGTAAGTGAAAAGAAGGTGGTAATGAGCCTGCCACTTAAGGTCAGGCTTCACTGAAATACAATTAGAGTGCTAAGCCTTCCTTCAGTTGAAAAAAAAAAATTCAAATTGAGTGAGTTAAGGAAAGCTACTTTGGGGTTAGGCATGAGGAGTAGGGGTGTTCTTGGAAAGCATGTCAAGATTTCAATCCATTTGGTTTAGATAAGGAAACGTGGAAACTTAAACATAGGTTGGAGAGTTTGCCTCAAATTTGCTGGATACAAACCTGTATATGCCATGTGCAAACAGCAAGCTGCAGTGAAAAAGGGTGAAACATGTACGACAAATAATTAAGGTTACATCCCAAAGAAGCTGGCTTGGGTTTTTATTTGAAGAGTCTTCACTGTCCATAACAAGCTGCTCAGCAACTTACACATTTGTGATAGTGGATTGGACTCAGAAAAGACGCTTCAGTTACGGTTCATAACATTTCTGAAGGCATCTAGTTAAGAAAGTGATGTGAATGGACTGGAATGAACTATAGTTCTCAACACTCAAAAATACCTTTAACCATATGGACCCTATGACATCTAACATACATGCTTTGCAATACGTTTCATTTGCATAGAGAATGTATGAGAAGCCTGTCTGGGAGCAGCTCATGGTTCATGCATTGCTCGCTTACAGAAAGGAGCAGAAACACCTAGTTTACATCACACACCCTCATGTCCTGGCAAGAAAAGATTGCTATTAAAGGCAGAAGAACCAGGGATATGCAGAAATGGGACCAGTAATTTGCCCTGTGTCACATTCATAAGCCACAGGGAAAAGCAGCTCCAGCTCAGAGAAGGAGCTGGTTGCATATACTGTGCCAGGTGACATTTTGCTCTCCCAAGCTTCTGGCAGTGAAAGATATTAATTTATTTATAACCTTTCTTAAGGTCATCTCTGCTGTGTCTCCAGCTGAGCCATTAAATATTAATTGGACCTGCTTTCCAAAAATAAAAAGCAGAACCTCTAATTTACTTGTGTAATTAACACCTCCCACAAACCAGGTGTCCTCCTGAACCAGACCGAACAAGCCATTTGCTCTTCACAATCCTGAAATATGCTATGTGCTTTTGAGACAAACACACAGTTGCTTGTTCATTCTGCGTGCACAAGTGCATATAATTATTTTGGGGAAAAAAGCCTTAAATATAACACTAAATATGTCCTCCAGGTGATGTAGTCAAATCTTCCCACTCATTCAGGATAGTTCTCTTGAGTTTTGTTTTGTTTGGCTTTGGAGTTTCCTTATGCATTTTACCTAGATGAGTTTGAACATCTTATCAAGGGTCATTTTATTCAACAAGTCTCAATGCTGCTCAGTTTCTCAAAGAGCTCAAATCTTATCCCACAGTTGTAAAGAACGTGATCACACTCTCGTCATATAGGAGCACTCGCATTAAAGAACTTTGGTTCTCACATGCTAAACCATGTAATAAGCCTAACACTGCAATTAGTGCTGAAATTTTAGTACCAGCATTACTCATGTTAAGACAGGGTAAATATGTATTCAGTAATCACTGGGCTGCACAGATTATTTGCAGAAGTTTATTACACGCTGATTTACTCAGGTGAATACCACACCTGTTCTTCAGTGAGGCTAAGGAATTTGTGGAGTGAAAATTAACAGAACCCCAGGTCCTCATTGCTCAGCTGCCAGCTAAGCTCAGACATCATGTAAGTTTTCAGTATTGCACAACCCAGGAAAACTAATTTTTGTTGTTGGACTGAAGCATATCCATCTTGTCAGGATTTAGCAGGATGGGATCCAGCTCATACCTAATCCTTTTGTGAATCTGTAGGCTAAGCACTGCTTCACCTTTATTGCCTCAGAAACTCAGTCTGAATGTCAGTCCCAGAGTTTACCTGCAATATAGGTGTTAGGAAAAAATAAAAGTGTGTATTTCCTTTGGAAGAGGAGACTCTCTTTGTCATAAATAAGCCTCAGAGCACTCACCTAGGAAACAGGGCAAGCAGACTGGCTTCCTTCCTCTGAAAATGCCGATTCAAATCACCATCTGGGATCTCACTAGAAAATATCTACATCATCAGGCTTAGAAATACTTTGGTGGAGGTGTGTTAAAAAAAAAAAAGAAGGGAAGTTGAATGTATCCTCAGTTGCGTAGACTAATTGAAGGTTTGTTGTGCTGCAGAGTTTATACTCTGACTGCCATTAAGAGGTGGATATCACCCAGGGAAGGTGTAGTTCTCAAATCCAGTTTCCACAGACAAAATACAAGTTTGGAGAAGGCAAGAGAGCTCTTATGCCAATTGAAATTGCAACCAGGAGCTGAATAAATACAATCCAGAGGTGCTGCTTTTTTTTTTTTTTTTTTTTTCTTTTTGGCCCTGTTGTTACTGCTCTGAGGCAATGATGCCTCTTTTGCACACCCTTTTAACAACTCACCATCATTTTCCCTAAGCAGCCACAAATGGGTGACAGCTCCTTCTGCCCGGGAAATTGTAGTATCAGGCAGTTCCTGTTGACCCCTATGACATTTCCAACTCCACAACACACCTGCCAGGTATTTTCCAGTCTCTTGTCTCCTAGCAAAAGCCACTCCAGGCCATTAGGTAGGAAATCCAGATAGTTTCCTGGAGCGCTACCTTCAAGTTGGCAAGAATGTTTCAATGGCAAGGTGCCATTTTGGATATCACACTTCACCTTTTCTGGAAATCTTCTGATCCAAACTAAACCCTACTGTCAGGACGGTGTATCCAATGTCTGGTTTATCTAAAATGTCATTAAGAGGGAATCCACCACCTTGCCGCCTCTGGTGAACACTCCCATCATGTAAGGTATATGTTCTCACCACCAGTATAGTACTAAATGCTTTGATATTTTCTGTAGCATGCCCAAAAATGGAGACAAAGTGTGGTTTCCCTCTATCTCCTCATATTCCCAAATAAACCAGAGTAAATGAAACACCAAGCTAACAAAAGTTTTGCTTGCATCAGGAATCTGGGGGGATGAAACCAAGAGCTCTCACTGAACTGTTCCAGCTCAGTTAGAAAAGTAGAGCAAGCCCTTCTCTGGTGGTGAGTGGGTGGTAAGAAGGGAGAAAGAAAAATTTACCTGCAGAACTGGCTGTGCATACTAAGCAGAGGAAGATGTCTTTTGGTAATGCTAAACAAGGCAGTTAAAATTCATTTCAGTTAAGACTGAGAGGACTACAGCTCTCCTCGACCTTCCTTAGTTTCTGTCTACAGTATGCTGTAGAACTAAGCTCCCTAATTCTCTGTGGAAATTAAATCTAAAAGATGTTTGGCAACAACCAGAGCAGGCTCAAAAAAATATTTTTTTTCCTTCCCTCTAGACCTGAGCACCTCCAGAAATGTTCAATGCTTTGTGAGTTTGAGTGGTATTGTAAACAGCGTGCACGACAACACCCTCAACTGATGTGAATAAGTGTCATTAATTATTAGCAGATGTATCAGTTTAAATATGTTCTGTTTTATACCTTTTAAATATGGTTTATAGTTTAATAGATTTCGAAGTTTATTACGGTAATAGCTTTAAAGTTTATTATTATTTTTTCTCCTCTACTGTTTTCTTGATACTAAGATTAAAAAAAAAAGCAAACAACAAAGTAAAGCTTTGTTTCATTTGTATATCTCAGAAGTAACCTATTTCCTTTCTTAAAGTGAGCACCATTTTGTTTAAGAAACCAAAGGTAAGCTAACAATTATAGGTATAATTAAACTCAGGTTTAATCACAGATAAATGCTGTAGTCTATCAAATCTTTTGGCACAAAACTGAATAAAAAATAACTGAAAATTTAGCATCCGTCCCACCCCCCACAGAGATATCTGGTCCTTCTGTTGCAACTGAAATGAAAAACTGAAGCATAAGGTTTTTGTAGTGGGACAGCAGAGGGAGGAGGCATGTGGAGGCAGACAGGAAGATAGTAAAACTGGAAAGAGTCCATAGACTTTTTTTTTTTTTTTTCTGAAATACTGTATTTACACAAAATTGGAGAGAGTACAAATACTTTACTAAGAAGACAAAACCATTATACTACATTCAATTTAAACACAGGCAGAACTATAGATGCAAAACACAGAGGCCTAAGGTACTTGCAGGGGGGAAAAAAAAAGTATCAGAAAGGCCTCAGAGATTAAAATCAGGAGATAAGAGACCATTGTATCTGTTATGCAGGATCTCCTCTCTTTGACTTGAATGGGATTGCAATAAAATGCTCTCCTTCCTCATTGTGGATGGTGGGAAAAACCCTTTCAATGGGCTGACTACTCAAGACTGATTTTACAAAACAGTTAACTGTGTACTTCATCTTCAGCATGGGAATAGAGCTGTTAACTTCAAAGGAAATTATATTTGTGCCTAATCACATGCTTATGTGCATAGTTAGACCAGGAATAGCCTTCTAAATGTTTAATAGGGTCAAGTCCACTGTTACATAAAAAATAAGTGTTCTTTACTGTCTTCTTTTCTTTTTTTTTTTTCATAAAATATACTTTAGATTCACTTTAATTTATGTACTTGATTAGAAAATAGTGGCTTATTGAATGCCATAGAATAATTTGATTCTTGTCTTAGATAATCAAAGGAATATTGCTAAAAAATAATTCCCACATTTTTCCAAAGACTGTTTAGATTTTAAAATAAAAGAGAAAAATACATGTAATAATAAAACAGCTTTGCGTTTCTGGGCATTTGGCAGCAGGTCTGTTATATCTCTCAGACTTTTCTTGGTATCAGTTAAAATCACCAGATTAATTGATCGTTATAAAAGAAAAGATTGTACAATAATATTACAATTCACCAAATAGCAAATGCATGAAATACTTTACACATTATATATCCCTTAAAAAGAATTAATATATTTTAGCCTGTTCTTCAAAAACAGATAGTTTCTGAAGTAATATATCTTAAACACAGTGGTATCTGTCACTTCTACTGTCAAACAGATTTTTTTTTTTTTTTTAATTTTTATTTTTAATAAAAGCTTGCTTGAATAGGACTACTAGCTCAGTGATGGAACTACAGTGCTAACTAAATTCCTTGTATGTCTTCATTACTGTTGCTGCAATTATTGTAATCACATACCACTGAAGTGCTAAATATTAGTAACTCAGATATGTGGACTTTGGTTATGCTTAATAGAATACTGGCATATTAAATATATGTACCACTTCCTAAAGGCTATGTTACAATCATGATGCCTAGTAATAAATAATAATAACAACAATCTCAGATTCAAAGTGCTGACTCACTTGAGGCACCAGTACAGTAAATCAATCAATTTAAAGATTTATTTGTAATGTTCAAAACTAACAGAGCAGATCCTGGGCTGCCAAGTTACATGTGCAGCATGGAGGACTCTGAACCTCTCCTTCCAACCTGGGGATTCCTGCGGTCCCAGAAGACACTGGAACATCACATCTGATGTGGAACACCCAGAGACATACCAAGTCTTCAGACACAAAATATTAAAAGCTCTCTAATCTCCAAAGCGTCCAAAGGCTCTCTTAAAAACCCTCAAGCCTACTCCATTCACTCAGGACGAAACTCTGACATATATTGTACTTGGCTGCAGACCAGGGAAGAGCCTTTCGGGGAAGTCCACAAGAAATGCATTGCGTTAACGCAGCTTTCACACCCTGGAGACACTGTCACCACTGTCAGCATGAGAGGGAAGAGGCAGCTTTCCAGCAGGAGCAAACACCTGTCTCACTCGAAGAGGAATGCTTTTCATGTTGTTAGTTTGTTCTGTGCAAGCAGTAATCATTTTCGGTGTCGAGAGAGCTGTTGTACCCCGATGATGGATACAGGTCCCTCTTAAGTATCCTATTGACGATGTTGATCAGAACTTTTTTGTACTGTTGACGTAAAAGTGAGTAAACAAATGGATCTGATGCAGCCTTACTGTAGGTGAGGCACTTGCTTATAATTCCCCAGTAGTAATTTATGGTAACAAAAGGAAGGAGCTCTATCAACCTGTTAAACATTAAAGAGAGATGGAAACACTTAAGCTTTACATTCACCCTGAGTCCAGTCCTCAACTCATGCTTCATGAAACATTAAAGCAACACTTATTTTCTTACAATACACGGTCCCACCAGGAGAAGGGCCCTGAACGAACTTAGTCCTTGGATTCAATAAAGGCAAAGGGAACTTTCCTAGCAAGACCACTGGGAGACAAGAATCTCTCTATGGAAAGAAAGAAAAAGTGTGTTTTTAATGTTAATGCTCCCACACATCCGAGATAAAAAAGTGCTGCAGTTTATGGCTCACATTCTGCATTTAGAGACCTGTGCTGGTAAGTGGTCAAAATCTTGGTGACAAAATTGACTGCACCTCTCCCATGGAAAGCTGAGATAGGCATATGTGATGCGGGGCATCCAGGCTCACTCAGTTCATTTGCCTAAGTGCAGATGTCTAGTGACACTTGAGACATTTTGGCATAACACACTTTTCATCAGGCTGCTGCTCCTGGAAGCTGTGGGTCTACTCTGGGTCCTGTGTCATATTTGCCAACCTGTGTTGAAGTTTTGGACTCTATGCAGAATCTCAAATGACACAAAAAACCTGGTCTAGATCAATGAATCCATCCCCTTAGCTGCAGAACAGTGGACCTACATTACATTACTGCTGTAAAATATCACATATGCAAAGAGGATTCATGTTAGACTGTTGTAATATGAAAAACAACACAGCAGTATCTCAGAGGGATTTGGGAGGCACCTGAATTCCCATATTATGCTTAGGAGCACAACTGCATCTACTTACCTGTGAAAATTTCTGCATGCACTTGGCTGACCGCTAGTTTGGCCAAATAAAACAAGGAGACAACACTTTTATCATCATTATATGACCAGTCAGCTGTCTCCAGACCTGTGTCTCCTGGCCTGTGCTTCATAGATGATTAGTGGCCTCAGCACCTCAGTTGAGATGGCTGCATTAATAATCATGGGAGGAGAAACTGCAACTAAGTTAAACAGTTTTTCCACAGAACTGAGAGCAAACCTTCAGACTGTTCCAGTAAATGTGTGGCATACAGCTCATCTGCAGTGGGCAAACTCTCCAGGAGGGTGGAAAGAAGAGGGTGAGAAGTTTTTATTGCCTGTACATCTTTTGTAAAACCTTTTCGGGAGCAAGAACATACTATTTTGCTATATTCATTCCTGAAGAGGAAAAAAAAAAAAAAAAAAGAAGTACCGTAAGTTAAAATAGACCTTTTCTGCACCCTAAAACGTCACTGTTTGAAGATGTAAGATCAGAAGCTTTCTTAAGGCTTGAAGAACCTTCTGGCCTCTTTCTGAAGTACAGAGCTCCCAACTTCCAGAGCATTGACTTTTGAAGCAGTTCCAAACCCTTTTCATAGAAAAACTGACTTAACATGACTAGGACTGAAAATTGCAACAAGTGGTTGAACTCTAACAGAAAAAAAAATCTCATTTTTATCTTTAAAAGTGAAAATATTCCTATGGAAAGTGTATTTAAAGAACAGATTACTTCTGCTTGAAGCTGCTAGGAAAAAAAATCCAGTGAATTCAAAACAGCAAAAACAGGAGGACACAATATGTGAGAAATAAATAAATATACAATAAATGACATTTGCTGCACGATTGCTTATGTTTATCCCATCCTGGATATCATCCTAATAGAAGAAATATACATTTGATATTTATATGATTGATGTTTTTGTAAAGGCATTAAATAAGAAGAGTAAGGTATCTTGCAGTCATGAAAATAGATGTATTAATACGTGTTCCCTTTAATGTATGAGCACAAATATAGTTGCACTGAAGCCAAAAGAAGAAAAATTATACAGATTTTAATAAGATAAAGGACCTGTCCAAATCAAGTCAGCCTTAGAATTATCCATCTGAATGCATCTTAGTATCATTTTCTTGTTTTCAGTGCCGTTACAAAAAAGATTAAATTCATCTGTCAGCTCTTAGTGAACAGATGAATATATTGCTAATGATCCTAATCTCATTCACATTTCTGAAATGAGGAGCAAATACTGAGCCCACAACATAATCTGAGTCACCAGACCAAAGAGCAAGAAAACAGGGAGGATATCTTTCACATTGCCTCCATAGAGATTGCTTCAGTGCCAGCCCCCTGAGAAACAGAACGGGGGAAGAATGGAGAAATGGGCATGGCAGCAAGTCTTCCAACCTCATCTCCACCACCACCTTTGACCTCATGCTGCCAGAACACTGTCTTGCTTTAGGGACAAGAGCCTTTGGGGATGTCCTCCCCAGATACTTCATATTTTGCAGTCAATGAATCAACTCTGTCCTTGTGATTGAGACAGAAGCTGTACTTTGACATACACACTTACATAAACTAACCCTCAGTCTTCTCTTTAGTGACACATGAGGAGACAGTTTGCCACTCAGAAAACGCACCATCTCACATTTGCCAAATGCACAGTCTGGAGAAGGAAGTCACTTTTATTTTAGAAGTTTATAAGCAATATCTCCATCCTGAAAAATGTGGCAATTCTGGAATTTGCTGAGTTTCATAATGTTCAGATGGAGAGAAGATTGCAAAATCCACTTTGCTCAATATAATTATATTCTGATTATGACAAAAATGAATAGAAAATGATTCAGAATGTACTGAACACTGATCAATTAACCTTTTAACTCTTTGAATGTAATGATAATATTTGTAGTAGTCCTTTCAACTACAGTAAAAAAAACCCAAACCAACAAACAACACAAAAAACAGTTATCGAGGCAATCAGTCAGAAATTGCTTTCAACATATAAGCGAGAACTGAAATAAATGTGATCATTAAGGTTCAAAAACATTGTCATTTTTGTACACTGGCTCCCTACCCATGTAGTAAAAGGGCAATCATAAATGGCCTACGTATATGTGACTGTGAAAGATCAGTGGACTAAAGCTGGCTGACTTCTGTAAGCTGGTGCAGCTGCAAGACTGTGGCAGCTTAGCAATAACCTTGAGGAAGCCCTCACCAGGGTGGTTTTGAAGACTAGTGCACCCTCTTTGACAGAAGTCAGTACTCTTCAAGGATTACATGAACACACTGGGAAGTATTTTTAAAAGTCACATGTGAAAAATGTAGCCCATTTTAGTATAGGGTTGAAAGGCTAAATCCTGAGGTGCTGCAACTCAGTAGAGTTACACTGTCTTCCAGCTCACTGATTCACACAAGACTTAAAAATAATAATCATATGTTGTATAAAGACTATACAAATACGTAACAAAAATGATACATGACTACTTAAAAAGGTGTAAATCACCAGGGTGGATGACAGTAATTCTGGACATTTGAAGAGCATAGTGTTTCCTTTACATTTTAAAAGTTTAATTATTGGTTTTCCTGTGAGATAACTGTTATACCTCATTACAAGGCCATGCTGCAAACCTTAGCAATACATTTACAGATGTTAATGTGTCCAGGCACAAAGCTTATCTGACAGATTATCAGCCTGGAAAAGTTTAAATTATATCACCACATCTTCCAATAGCAGCAAGCTTGGCTTTATTCCTTTACAAAAAAAAAAAAAAAAAGAAAAAAAAAAAGAAAAAAGAGAGAGAGAGCTGAGCTAATCAGGAAAAGCTGTCTGCTTTCTTCTCTATTGCTCAGATCGTGCTAATAAGGAAGGGTGGCCAGTCTTTTAAACTGCTTTCATCTCCCACTGGCATGTAATTAATTCCTGGTACTTCTCCTAAAAGCCTTTTGGTCTTGGCAGAGATGTCCAGACCTGTCTGCATGGAGGGAAGGAGAGTCAGAGGCTGCCGAGGCTTTGCTCAGCAGGCTGGGCGTGCAGGCAGGGTCGGAGCGTGTGTGTGTGTGCTCTGCCCCTCAGAAGCGGTCCCAGGGCTCTGGCACCCCAAAATTAGATACAGCGCGCCCTCCCCCCCCCCCCCCCCGCGGCACCTGCACGTCAGAAGTCCCTCACCCCAACAGGCGATACTAACCTGGTGATAATGTAAGGACCAAAACATATCACGAACGACCCTATAAAAATACTGATTTTCTTGGTAGCCCGCTGTCGCCTCCGTTTCTGCTCATTAAGACAGCGCTGCTTCACACTGCAAAAGGAAAAGAGCAGTCCGTGGGTTAAGGTAATAAGCGAAGAGTTCTTCCAGGGGAGAGCGGAAGGATTCGCTCCCGGCCCGAGAGCCCCTGCCCAGGAGAAGAGCAGAGCAGCCCCTGCGCCGGCCCGGGAGGAGGACAGCCCCCGGGGGAGGGAGGGCAGCCCCAGCCCCGCCGACCCTGGCAGCGGCTCCCCGTTAAAGGGAGCTCAGACAAGTGGGAGCGGTCGGCGAGCGGGACTAACGTTTAAACAAAGCAGGCTATAAATGCACAACCCACCGCCTTCTGGGCACCATAAGCAGCGTCTGAAACTAGAGGTGGGAGCGTTTGCCATGTGGCCGGGGCAGGCAGGAGCGCAGGGAAGGGTGCTGGGGAGACAGGACATTCTCCCTGCCCCGTGTACCTACCGCAAGTGCCTCAGGGTTGCGAATACAAACACGCACACATTACCTGGGGTGGATATCCACCAGCAAAACCAGAGTCTGCATGGTAATAATGTCTATCCGCTTGCAGTGGAACCGGGCAACTTTCAACACCTTTAAATAGGTGAAACACAAGATCACCAGTGACAGCATGAAACTGGTGGAGTGAAAGACGATGGTGAACACTGTAAACCTTCTCCGCTCCGTCTCTTCCTTCAGGTGCAAGGTGCAAGAGGCATAAACGCTGCTGTAATCTACCCACGAGTAAAACAAGGATACCAAGGGGAATGTGAGGGAATGGAGCCACGAGTAGCCCATCAGTATCACAGCGTCCTTATACCGCATCTTGCTCGTGTAGCTTAAGGGGAACACCACGGCAATCCATTTGTCGATGCTGAGTGCTGCCATACTAAGCATCGTGTTGGAAGTCAGGAAAGTTTCCAGGAAACCCACCGCTTTGCAGACGCAGCCCCCGAGGGGTTGCTGGTTCCTCAGGATCCCCAGCAGGGTAAAAGGCATGTTCAGGACGGTAAGGAGCAGGTTGCAAAAGGATAGGTTCACCAGGAAAACCCCGGCGACCTGCTTGCGGATCTCCGTACTGTAGACGAAACATAGCAGCACCAGGAGGTTGGAGAGCAGAGAGATCACCAGCACCAGCACGAGGAGCAACGCCAGCAGCACGCCTGCCAAGTCCATCTCTCAGCGGGTCGCCTGGAGCGGGCGAGGGCAGGAGGAAGGGGGCATCCGAGCTGGCACTGCAGCCTCGCCTGCCACCGTCCGCGGCCGCCCGCGCATGTTGTCGGCGGCACGGGTCGGGGAGCGGTGGCCGGGAGAGCGCGGAGCAGAGCCCGGGACAGCGGGGTGTAGTGAGAGGAGCGGGGGGCGGGGAGCAGAGCCGAAAATGCAGAGAGAAGAGCGAAGGGAACGGGACTGGGCGGTCAGCCGGGGTAGAGGAAAGAGAACCAGCGGGGGTGCGGGGCCGGGGCTCCCTGATAGCGGTGTCTGGCAACGAGGGAGCGGGGCCAGGAGCGAGTGGGGCCGCAGCCGAGGGTAGCACCGCCGAGGCACCTGGAGACCGGGGCCGGAAGTAGAGGGGAGATTCGGGGGACCCCAGAATCGGAACCGGAGCTACCGGGTCCGGAGCGGACGGCGCCGGGGGTGGCGAGGCCGGGGTTAGCGGGACCCGGGGCCGGTGGTAGCAGGGAGCTGGGAGCCGCAGCTGGGACGCAGTGCTCGCTGTGCGCTGTCCGCGGTGCTGAAGCGGGTCCTGCCCCGACGGCCACACCGCTCTCGCTCAGGCCGCTCTCCGCGTCCCCCCCCGCGCCGGCGCCCTCTCCATGGCTTCCCCCTCCGCCGGGCGCACGGCCTCCCTCAGGCACTGAGCATCTTCCCCTGGTGCCCAGCCCCTGAAATACTCCAGCCGCGGAGCCTCCCGCGGCGACTCATGCGCAGACGAGCGGCTGCGAGGCACAAGCTCATCCAGGGATCTCGGAGTCGGTTTGATCCACTCCGCACCGCAGGCGAGAGCAACAAGACCACCAACTTTCCGCTAATGCGCAGCTGAGGAAGGATCAGACCTGGCGAGGAGTTGCCGGTAGTTTAATCCTTGCACTGTGCTCAGGCACACTGAGCGCACCGACTGCATCCAGCATTCCTGGAACCCATCGAAAGGCTGTCTGTGCCCCATGGAAGGTTCCCCCACTCTCTCCTTGGGGGAATTACTTGTCCTTTTTCTCCTTCTTGTTTCATAGCGCCTAGGGGAGCTATGGTTGCCATCTGGGTATTTACACTGTCCCCATCAGTCAGCAATGAGGGATGTTGCTTGGTTAGAGACTGGCCACTTGGACTCATTTTTAAAGCCCCAGTTAGCTGAAGAAGTGCCCACATTAGGGTGGTGCTGGCACATTCTGTGGAAAATTCTTTCTTACTATTTTCCATTTATAGTGTTAACATGAGAGGGTGATGGTGAGAAAGGTTCTTTCAGGTTGTGACAAAAGCTGAAAAGACAGATGTGAAAGAAGCCAGAAATTGTCCCTCTGCACTTGGTTAATTCCCAAAGATGTAATAAATCTTTGTTTTAGATTAAAAGAAAAAAAAAAATTAAAAAAAAAAAAGGAAAAGAGGGAGTAAGTTTTGGTGCATCAAAACAACACTGGTACAAAAAAAGCTGCCATGTCTAATCACTGTCACATTTTACAGCTGATTGCCAGAATTGACATGAAGAAAAAGGAGAAAAGGTAGCTTTCCCACTATCCAAAATGACTATTCATATCCTAAGGAAATGCTGTATTGTATATATTGTCCCTACAATGTAGCCTTGTCACGCAAGTGTGACCACTCTGTGAATAACTGCACATAAAACTGCTTGAAAGAGCCCAAAGGCAATGTTACTTTGTTTGTTTGTTTTCCAACAGCAGCTATAACTTTTGGATCAGACTCTAATTGAAAAGCTTGCTATGGTAATATGTGTCTTAAGGAAAGAGCAAAGCAACAAGACACGAGATGTGTTACTTGGAAGAGAACCAGTACTATATTATTTCTCAAGATGGAAAGAAAACTAATGGTTTCTTTGATCAGAAAGCTGTCATTTCCAAAGTTAAAAGCAGCAGATACTTTTGACAGCGCTTATGCTTGACAAACAAAAATCCAATATATATCTGTGTAAGCATTTGAGAAGAGGAAAAAAAAACCCCAACCTATAAAAACATGACAATACCAGTTCTCTCAGAATTCAGTTGTTGCATTTCTACCATCAGCCATCCAACACTACACAGAGAGTTGGGAAGAACTGAACTGTTGTGGGAGAAGCTGGTTGTATCCATGCAGAGCAGAGGTTCTGCAATACTCTCTCTTTCACAGTCAGAACTCATCTATGACCTACCCTTCATTAAATACTATCACAAGGTTATGGAGCTTTTATGTTAGTCATCTGGGATTAGAGTCTGTGGGTGTAGTGATGCCAGGTGGGGTAGATGCTATTTCATATCATCACAGAGACAACCTATATGTGCTGTTTTCTTACAGTGATAGCTACTTGAGAAGCTATTTCCTACTGGATCCAGACAGAAAGCAATTTCTCACTCTCTCTTTTCTAAAGAAGCACACATAATTTCTCTTATACAGACTTTTCAAATTAAGAATTAATTTTATTCTGAAAACTAATGGAGAAATAACACATCAAAATAAGACCAAAAAAAAAGTGGCAAGTAGCAGAAAGGCAGAAAATAGTGTCTCTGCTTTTTTCACATGTATAGCGAGTTATATGTCCCTTGCAACTATATCCTGAGCTCAAAGAACCCAGTAGGGATGACATGATTAGATTTCCCACCTTTGTTTTCAGAGGACTTATCAATGTGATAAGTTAAGCATATGCATAACTTCCTGTGGGATCTGGGTCCTCTGCTGACCCTCTCCAATTTACAGGCAGCAACCCGTAACACTTCATATCGGCCATCTTTCAGTCTGATGTTCAAATGCCCATTTACAGCTTATGAGGCTGAAAACAGTCACCTGTGTGAGACCAGAAGGCTCGACCTTGCCACTCTGGGTTTGCAAAAGCAGGCATCTGCCACCTAAGCCACAAAAACACATACACACATACCACTTTTTTGCATATAAGCAGACAAGTATAAATCACTGCAAATGCTTACAACAGTCATACTAAACACACATATTTTCCCAATCAAGATCTTATAGTATTTGCTTTCATAATCAAGGATGCTGTCTTGATTGAAACTGGTGACTATGGAGAATGTTGCAATACAAATAATAAAAGAGAATAATAAATGAGGTTCATGTCATTAATTATCCTTTAATAGACATAGACTATTCAGTTAACACAGATTAGGTAAGTACTTGAGACTTTTATTCTAATACCTGCATCATTCATTAAATCTACACATTCATCTGTTCTAAATATTGACCACAACTTACTGAATTTAATGGTTAATGGATTGTATTCTTTGGAAAGAAATAGGGGATGATTCAAATTCCCTTTTAGTTTCACTCCAGGAGAGATGTGTCATGCACATTTCAATGTAGATCACAACTGAGAATAATTCAGCTCTAATCAATGTATTCTGCAATGGCTAGGAACACATTTAATTTGGTTCTAATTTTAAGAACGCACCATGAAAGAAGGAGACCTCAAATAAATTATATCAAATAATTTTCAAGTACAGAGAAAAGCAACCCTTTCCCCCAGATTCTCTTATGATAGGTGAAGAGAGGGAAATTAAATTATATTAACCAATATGGAGGGAAATGGAATGACTCATGGAACTGATGTTAAGAACAATGCTTTTCACTTCTAGGCCACTGGCTAAAAAGTGACCCATTTCAAAAGTGATCAAGAATGGTTAACACCCATGAGATTTTTCAGTATGCTCTGTAAACACTTCTGGTACTCATAATTCCCAACAGCACATGGAAAGATTTTCTCTTCACCACACTGGCAGCAGATACGTTATTTTCATAACATTAGTTCCCATTAGTGAAGCTATAGTTCTTCAGTTCATCAAGACTCTTCAGCAACATTGGTTTTTTTTTTTGTGTGTGTGTGTGGTTTTTTTGTTTGTTTGTTTGGGGTTTTTTTGTTTGTTTGTTTTTGTTTTTGTTTTTGGGGGGGGTGTTTGGTTTGGTTTAATTCCCACATTATTTTTTACTCTCTCTTTTCAGAGTCCTGCTTTATTATGATTTGAACTATAGGGTCTTTAAGCAAGCAGGTTATCCCTATCTGCTAAACTACTACAGTTTTTATTCCTACTGGAACAATAAGACAAATAAGCAAATAGTAGTAAGTAACAACTGACATGCTGTCAGTCTCTTCAGAAAAAGATGTGAGGCCTGACTCATGAGTCTAATAGAATTTTGCAACCCTGTTCCTGTGGTAGAATTCCAGTGGACATGTTTGCCACCTGTGGAATAGCTTTGTCATAAAGATCTCCCCAAAATTGAAGGTCTACACATTCCTCCTGTAGACCTTACTTTTCAGGGAAAACATTGGAGCACTAAAATATATGTATTTATCGTAACTACCTGGGAAGGGAGAAGGGCAAAGGAAATATGTAGTCTACCTAACCACTTCAAAACTGCTTAAATATTATAAAGAAGAATCTCATAGCTCAATAAATAATCTTGCAGTTGTATTAAAACTATACACTTGCAAAAATCTTTTGGCTCATGTTTATGAAAACTAGATGTACTCCTACACTCTACAAAAGTTGATTTTAAAACAATTCAACCAGTAAATATTTGATTTTGGAAGATGAAGCTGAGATTTGAAAAAACAGGTAAAAATACCACAAGAATAACCGATGATGCCTGGAATACTGCATTCAGTTTTGGGCCCCTTGCTACAAGAAAGACATTGAGGTGTTGAGGCATTCCAAAGAAGGGCAACAAAGGTAGTGAAGAGTCTAGAGAACAAGTCCTCTAAGGAGCAGCTGAGGATTGTTTAGTCTGGAGAAAAGGAGCCTCAAGGGAGACCTTACCAATTTCCACAGCTACCTGAAAGGAGGTTGTAGCAAGATGGGTGTTGATCTCTTCTCCCAAGTAACAGGGTGAGAGTAGATGTCCTCAGGCTGTGCCAGGGGAAGTTTAGATAGAACATTAGTAAAAATTTCTTCCCCAAAATGGTTGTCAAGCACTGGGACAGGCTGCCCAGGGATGTGATGGAGTCACAAACCCTGGAGGTATTTAAAAGACGTGTAGATGTGGCACTGAAGAACATGGCTTAGTGGTGGACGTGGCAATGTTAGGTTTATGGTTGGACTTAATTATTTTAATGGTTTTTTAACAGTCTAAATAATTCTATGATTCTATTCTTGATGTTTTGAATGGAAATGGAAGTGCACAGATACTGAAGGATGAAAAAAAAAAAAACCCAGTAAAATATTCACATAATTCAGAATGGTTTCAGCTGAGATACAATTCTAAAACCAGATATGTATTGATATGTGTCAATGCTTTCTCGTTCTTCACAGCACAAGTCAGCAGGTAGAATCAACATCCTAGACTTCAAGATTCAGCTCTGGAATAAAGCTGACTAGATTTTTCTAGAGTACAATGCAAAAATATAAATGCAAAATTATGCTTTTCTGCTGAAAAGCAAAATATATTGATTTTATCAAAGTTTGTGTCATGAGGTAAACAAACACTAACTAGGTTTTATACCCAACAACTTCATGGCTATAATGCAGGTCTGAAATATTAATGGAGGAATACTGTTCCCTCAAGCAAATGGTACAAGAACTTGAATTTCTGTCTTCCACAACTCAGTGTCAGGTTCTTCATAGTACCTGGACTATGCCACCTTTTTTCCTCAGGCTAGCTCTACAACAGACTTACTCCTGATTTAATGGAATATTCATTACTTGGGCCATAACTATAATTTTTCATCTTACAAATGCACGATTCTTCCACAGTCTTGAAAAAAATGAAACGGTGAGTGGATTCCTCTTGACTCCAAATGTAAGAGAACATGTATCCTCCTTCCATTTTCATCTATTTTGTCCACTTCTTAAGGCTTTGCTATATTGATAGATTTTAGCCTGACAGGAATAAAGATTAAGGTACGTTTCTCTTGCTATTTTTCCACAGTGCCACACAAACATACTGGTTCATACCAGCAGTGCTGTACTACACCAGCTTGTTATAAGACTTATCAAAGCTGCAGGCATGGGGATGAAATTCCCAGGGGTCTTTTACTGGCATTTTTGACAAATGTGACAATGTTTAGCACTTCCAGGGGCCAGTAAACATTGAATGGCATTTTTCAGAAACTGCCGAGGCAATTTATTTACTGTTTCAGTGAAGTTCCAGGAGACAACATATGAAAAAAAAAAAAAACAGCATGTGTTCTTCTGTTGTACTGTAGAAATTCTCTTTTTCCTGCTTTACTTGCTTAAAGGGCTGCCCCCCCCCCCCCATTTTACACGAATGATTTGATTCTCTTTTCCTTGAGTCAGTGCAAATGCAAGATAAGTCCCTTAAAGCAACTGGGAAAACCAATGCAGTAGGAATGAAAGCAATCAATTATAAGGTTGTAGAAACAGTATGAAGCTTCTACAATGGGGGGCATTTTGGTTATAGTTATTTATTATAAAAAGCACTCTCAACAAACACCTAAAGAAAAAAATTAACCCCATCTGGTGCAGAGGAAGGACTGATCTAACAGAGATCACTGCTGAACCCCTCAGGGACAGAGATGTGCAAAGCAAGCTTGCCCTTTGGCTGGCTGTAGAGGAAAGAGTGCATGCAAACAGCCGAGGGCTATTTCCTAAGCTGTTTGCTTAGGAGCAGTATAAACAGACATGAAATCAAAGGAACAATGAGACCTGAGCTTGCAGAATGGGCAAGGTGCTGCAAGTTGAACTCAGATGTGACCAGAGCAGCCTCAGCAGGGCAAATTGCTCTGGCATTATGGCACGGTGCCTCTCAGCTCCGTAAATTCCCTCCTATGGGACAGACATGTCACACAAAACTTATCCCCTCATGGACATGCAGAAGACCTGTCCCTGTAATTCTGGGCAACAGTCCTGTGCTGTACAGAGTTAACCCTGCTTCTCCTGCCCTAACCCTTTTACCTTCACATGTTAATCTTCCTGCAGCAGGTTCTTGCTTGAATACATTAGGCAACAGTTTGCCTTCCCCTAAGCTATCACTGCAGAGAGGTTTCTTCACACCCCCACTAATGGCTACAGTCTCTAGTGGTGAAGGTAATCAATTGGCACCATCTGCTTTGAGGAATAAATAGCAAGACATTTTCTACAGCAATTCTGTAATATCTAGGTACTGTCCTCCCATCACACCATCCCCTTCTCCTGCCTACCCACCCATCCACCCACCCCCACGTCCATCCACAGGAACATGTTCTTGCAGAAAATACTGGCTCAGAAGTGATTTCACTCTAAGAAATGGAATTGGCAGGTAATAAATAGGTCTATACTGTGCTGCTTTTATAAAACATTCTCTGGGGTTAAGATATTTAAATGTAAACACAGGTTACTGTGCATGCACAGCTATCTTAGAGTCTCTATTATCACTTTCACTGCACGTTTCACGGAGTGTATTAAAGAAAAGAGTCAACATCAAAAAAACCCACTCCTTTCACTAGAGTAAAGAAAGAAAATCAAGGAACTGCCAGGACAAAATTGATGCTGTATAACACAAACTCTGAATCCTGGCCTAGCGGAGGTTCCCACAGTAAATAATGTTGCTTAGGAACAACAGTAATATGTAGCCCCAAATCATACTCTTTGATTATGCAGGAAAGGAGATTCAGTCTCCCACCAGAAGCATAGAAATGAAGAATATCACACCTCTCCATGGGTCTCACTGTCACCCTTACCTGGAGCATGCTTTTATCTGGAGAACATAGAACAAGTTGGTCCCCCGTCCTGCCAGGAACCCTTGCCACAAACAAATACTGCTGAAGCCAATAAGATCCTCAGAAACACACAGGAATGGGGAGCTGTGGCACAAGCTAGGGATGAAGGCCCTCTAAAGCCACACATCCTATACCTACCTTTGCCCACTTACAGAGAAGGGCACGGGAAGGGCTCTCTTTCCCCAGAGCGCTGTACTGGAATACCTTTGCCCTAGCCTCTCCCCTCTCTGTGGAAGCAGCCTCTGAATGACCCTTGAACTAGACTCATACGTGTTTCCCACAGAGCATTTCTGCATGTTGCTTCCTGAAACCTTGCTCCTATTGGAGGATAAGAATATAGATCTTTCATAGGTAGGGAAAGAAGAGGTACCACCTGCTCCTTCTCTCTGCAAGGGCTCTGGAAGATTGCCTACAGCTGAAGCTCTCTGTTGTGCCTGGCTAGGCACAGCTGCTCAAAAGTACTAGAAAACTTGTCCTGTGCTCTGTCTGACCTTCAATTAAGAGCCCTTTACAAATCAATTATCCTCAGAACAGATTTTTTTCCTCCTTATGTTCATGAGGTCCCTTGAGTTTTGTAACCTCTGTAATTTCTTTGGAGGTGCATTACAAATGATTAATTTATTCTGAATTAATATTTTTGATAATGAAGTTATTTTAACGCCATTTAGGGCTTTTTCTCTTTCCTGGGTAATTGTTTTCATTAACATATCAGTAGTCTTGGAAACAGCTAAACAGAGCTTTGTGCCCATTGTCTAGCTTCATGCAATGAGTTGAGCAAGTAAAAACACACTGCTTTTTTGTCATACTCAGAACAGTTCTGGGCAACTGGTATCTAGAGCTGCTGTGAGCTCTCCCTACCACCCCAATACAAGCCCAGCTGATGATGCTTTTGACACAACAACTTCAAATAAAAAAAGAAAAGATACCTAAAAAATGCCATTCCCTCCCCCCAAAAAAATGTTCCAGGAGTTGGGAAAACTCCTTCACTAGCTGTCCTAATTCAGGTGTAAAGCTAGGGCAGGAAAACCTTGGGGTTAATTCCCTAATCTGCTTCAGTTATTTGAGGTAAAAAAAAAAATCTGCCTTGTTTCAACCCAGAGGGAACTGAGCCTGCAGAGACCAGTAACCAGATTGCTGGGTAACGGAAAGCAGCCATTTCTTGTCTATTGTTTAATAAAACTTTTGGAAATTTTTTATTTTGTTCTTATGTTGAAGAGAAACAAATTTAATATCCCAAGCAGTTGGGAGGGGCCACAGCCAGGATAAACAACTGAACCAGCCAATAGCATGTTTGATACTCTACTGAGTCATGGCCCTATATAAGGGGAGGAGAGGGCTGAGAGGAGGGTGTTTGTTTTCATGTTGCTTCAGTGTGGCTGGAGCAGGGAAAGTTGGAGTCTCAGATACAGGTAAAGTCTTCCCAGTTTCTGTTACTTATTTTGTATATCATTTCATTAGTATTGTTGTTTCCTTCTCTCTTGGTGTTGTTCTATTAAACTGTCCATATCTTAATTGCTGTGTTCTCCCTTGTTTTCTGTTGTGGGTTTTTTGTTTGTTTTGTAGGGGTTTTTTTGGGGGGGCTTGTTTTTTGTTTGCTTTCTTCCTCTTGATTCTCTTTCCCATCCCATAGGAGGGATGGGGATGGGGGGAAAGTCAGGGAAAGTGGTGAATGAGCAGCTGTGTGGTGTTTAGCTGCTAATAGAGAGTAAACCATGACAATATTTCAGCAAAACCAATTGCTGATGTGAGTTATCAGGACAACTATGAAAAGAATTTCTCATTGTTTAATTGATATTGCTAACTTTAAATGTGTTTATGCATAACAGCTTAAGACAGTATTTCCTTGAAATCTCTGGTTTAATTGGCTAATGTTAAAAATGAATAATCAAGGTATAGTAAGAGGATTTATAGATCATAAGAACCAAGTAAAGAGATCAGCTGTGAAAATTTATTCTGACATTCTGTCAAAAGTGGCTATGATATTATCTTGTTTGTACTACAGTATAAATAAAAAAGTCAGTCCTAATGACAAAAAAGTCTTTTATGCAGGGAGTGTATTGTATATGTAATGTATTTGTCCTGGCTGACAGCTTTTTCAAGATTGAGAGCAATGATTCATTTCTGAACTGCATGTGTTCATCTGTAGCTTCAGTCGAGGGAATTGCTTATACATTTCTTCACCACATTGAAGAGTCAGTTAACTAAATTCTGCTGCTGTAACCTGATAGACTAAGACCACCACTTTCCAGCTCTTAATTTGAGTCCTTTCCAGCTCAACGTATCTCTAACAGTAGAAATCACAATTAAGTACAGCTTTTCAGATGTACTCACAAGTAATGCCTGCCACACTGATAACGGAGAATATGCTGTTATATGCTTATATTAAACACCATCACATACCACTGATTGCAAAGATACCTGAAAATCCTTGTTATAGTGTGCTCCTCACAAGTTCAGAGGGCTGCTTCTTATCATTATAAGCTAAATTAAATGCCCCTATAGGTGTGGTTTTACACTGGCTGATTTAAGGCATATAATGTATAGTACTTTTTATTTAGCTGACTGATCTGGACCACTCTAGGTTATAGACCTCTTCATTGTTACTTATCTCTATTCTCTTTTTGAGATTAAGCTTTTATCTGTGATCTTATGTTATCTCCCAAGTTTCTGATTGAAATATTAAATATCACAGACCAAAACCAATTTCCCATGGTAGTGTCTAAGAAATATAGCATGATAGCATTTCTCAACTTAAAAAAAAAAAAATCAATTTACATAAAAGGCAATTTTAATGATATCTAGCTCACAAATAAAAGCTGACAACCTTATTCTGTTTTTAAAGAAAAAAGCCACTAACTTCTATGAAAGCAATGATTGAAAACTGGCCTTTTCTACATTCAGAAACTACAAATGATGTTTTTGAATATAAGTGACACACAAGATGATTCTGCAGGCTATAAGGAGCAATCTTGTTACAGAAACAAGAGTTGCAATCCCATAAAACAGTGTGTGCTGTTTTATAAGACTAACATTAAAAAGATCATTTTAATGGTTGTTGGAGGCATGTGGAGGCTTTCTGTTCCTTCTTGAATGTGGTACAAAACCAGTTTTGTATATTTTAATCTGATGAAATTCCTGATGGTTCCAGGTAACATGGAATAATATATAATAATATGCAGATCTAAGAGCATTGTTTCCCTTTTTCCGATAGAGAAGTGACCAGCTCAAACCCATTCCCTTTTTTTTATTCCAGGCTCAGCTGGCTGTGCAGCTTTTCAGCAGTGCTAGGCCAACAGCTCTGCTGAAGCCTCAGTTTCCTGGTTCCCAGAGGCACTCAATAAGATTAAACTGAAGTGACTAAGCACATACCTTACTTTTCTGAACAAGTCTACAGACAAGGACAAACCATCATTTCTGGTGAAACTGATAGTGTTTCCTTCTGGTTTAAGTAGCCAAAAAGTTAACATGAAAAACAAATAATAATAATAAAAAATTGTTTATAATTAAAATGCTGAATGTGGAAGAAGACTCTGTCCTAACTGGGAAAAATGTCTAAGTGATCCAGTTTAATGTTATTTGGTTTAGTTGCTCAACTGCATTTTATTTGTCTTTCTGCAGTTTGGTTTGTATTTTTTTTCCCTACCCCTGCCCTTTGTCCTTGGATGATGTAAATAACAGAAAAGAAAAAAAAAACTCAGATTTTTAAAGTCTTTTCTTTTCCCCTTTGGGAAGGTATATATTTGGCCACACTGAGAATAAACTGCAGCATCCCAGCATCTAGTTCTCTCATCATTGATTGCCTTTAATTATTCTCAATTTATAGCATTAGTGCTGGAAAGCAAGGGGTGTCATATTCAGAGTTCTTTTCAGCTGGCTAAGCATTAATGGATGATGATTAACAACAAAACCTTTCTGCTTTGCCAGTCCAGGCTAAAAGCAAATTGGTTATTTGGCCAATGCATGTGTTTATTTTCCACATACCTGAAAAAATGATTAGAAGTAGCAATGTGACTATATAAATGTATATTGCATTAATTAGTGGACTAACTTCAACAGTCTTCACTTTTTTTCAGATTAAAGTTCAATTTCAGAATTGGTTCACAACCATTTTGTCAAGCTGAATACATTCAAGGCCTGTTTGTTATGAAACTGTACCCAAATACTGACTGGTAAGTACTGTTCTCTGTTAACCAGCTGGTTGAGAGCTAGATGGTGGATGGGGCAGTAAACAGAAGGTAACAAATAAGGCCATAACAGATCAAGATAATTGGTTATAGGATTTCTCATTACCTTGGGTTTGAACCCACTTGGTCCATTCCCTTCATGAATGTGTTAAGCTATTCACCAGCCTGACTTCACACTTTGACAGATCAAACATACACTTTCTCCCCTCATTTAAATGTGAAGAAGCAGCATCCCCCTATGCTGATCAGTGCAAGTTTACATTACAACCCCTATGAGTACAGGATCACCGTGTTAAAAGGCTGCATCATTCCTAGCTGCTATGGATGTTCCAAGGTTGGGGTGTAACAAGAAGTTTTCTCACATGGTGAAATAAAGTAAATGGGCGTGTAAATATATTATTTTTATTATGTCATCATGCTATACAGTTACTAATTATCAGTGGTATCCATTTGCTTACACAATATTATTCGCTAGTAAATAACTCTTCTTTCATTGAAGAGGAACTTGGATGTATCACAAGCTGAAGATACAGCATTTAGGAGGGTCCTATGAAACAACTGGTATATCATAAGATTTTGTCAGAATAACACTACAGTGAAAAGTTGTAGAATGATTCTTAATTTACATGCTCCTCAGTCCAGGGATTGTGTTTGTATTTGTGTCTGCAAAATGCACACTTTGAATTCTAAGGAAATTCTAAATAGCATGAAAATGTTTATTTTTACTCTTAGGTTTTCCAGTGGATTTCAGTGTGCCTGGGATGGAATAAAATGGCTCTAAATATTTTCATGGAGGAAAACATCTAAGGTGTGTGTGTGTATATATATATATATAATTTTTTTTTTTTTTTTAATTCTGCAGGTTTGACTGTTTCAGTCTGTTCTTGCAGTTCAGTTTTTTTGTTTGGTTGATTTTGTTCTCTGAATTTCCTTGGCTGTGTTTCAGGTACTTTGAAGAATATAATTCTTAGGCAGGATATAGTGATCTCAGAGCTATAGGGAAGAGGCATCTGTGTTACTGATTATATTTCTGCAATGCCAAGTGATGGCTCAAAGCTCCACTATTTAAACTGATGGTCCAGAAAAGCCATTTGACTTTTTGTTAATGTTCTATAGTAGAAAGAAGATAACTTCAAGCAATAGTAGTGAAACAATTCTGGTCAGTTTGGTTAATAGCTAACATCACAACAAAATTTGTCCATTACATCGTGACTTTGTATATGCACTCTGAAGCTGCTGGCTTATTTTGTTCCTGTATCATATTGTAAGGTTTTGCATAATGCTCTCCTTGATTATTGTCGTTATACTTTTTATCCTTTTGCCTCTCATTGCAGTTTTTATTATTGGGTTCATTGGTGGTTCTTTTGTTTTGGTATTTTTGTGTTTTGTTTGTTTTCCAGCCCAAATTGATCTTGTTTCTCATCTCTCAGCCCTGTATTTCTACTCCTTTCAGGATTTCTGATCTCTAGACCTCAAAAAGCTTAGCAAACCTCTGCAAAGCTATATATACTTGAGTTTTTCCAGATTTGGGTCTCGCTTTTCAGCTAATATTGAAGGTGTTTATAGTCTTAATATAATATAATGAGATTTGATTAGTTGCATTCCCCATAGTACATGCCACTAGACACATATCCTTAGCACTGGAGAAGGAGAATTCTATTGCTGCCACATGTTTACAATCTGTCAGGCAGTTTTCAGCCCACATGAGTATGCTGCTATCCAAGGCAATCTGAAATAATTTAGCAGTAAGACTTCATGAAACACAGTGCCAAGTGCTTTATTGAACTCAAAATATGTAACATCCTCAATTTTCCTTTCATGCATTTGTATTAGAATGACTGGTGAAGGAAATTTTCAGAGACATGCATATTTAAGCATGGAACCCATGAACTTTTACTTGGTTTCACTTCAATTTACAAAGGCCAGTAAAGGGATCCAGTTTCCATTGGTGTCACAACAGGTGACTTGGAAAAAATTGTGCTTGTACCAAAAAAAGAAACCACATCTGCAAAGTAATGGTTAATCTTCCTAACCTTTCTCTATTCAGTGCCTTTCCAGCTATGCTGCAAGAAGAAAATGGACTTCCTGGCAGAACCTGCATCAAAAGAAGTGTGGCCTGAAGACTGAGAGGTGATTCTGTCACTCTGCTCTGGTGAGATGTCACCTGGAGTACTGAGTTCAGCTCTGGAGCTTTCAACGCAAGAAGGACAGGAAGCAGGCCCAGAGAAGGGCTTCAAAAATGATCAGAGGGCTGGAGCACCTCTCCTGAGAGAACAGGCTGAGGGAGTTGGGGTTGTTCAGCCTGGAGAAGAGAAGGCTCTGGGAAGACCTTACAGCCACCTTCCAGTACATGAAGGGGGACTGCAAGAAAGCTGGGGAGGGGCTGTTTACAAGGGCATGTAGTGATAGGATGAGGGGCAATAGTTTTAAACTAGAGAAGGGTAGATTTTTTTTTTTAATGTTAGAAAGAAGCTCTTTACTATGAAGGTAATGGAACACTGGAATGGGTTGCCCAGGGAGAGATGGTGGAGGCCCCATCCCTGGAGACATTAGAGGTTAGGCTTGATGAGGCTCTGAGCAGCCGGATGTAGTTGAAGATGTCCCTGCTTACTGCATGGGTTTGGATTAGATGACCTTTACAGGCACCTTCCAACCCAAGGCGTTCTATGATCTCTAGTACTAGAGAAGACTGTCATAACTTCAGTGGTCCCTGCAAGTAAGACAAAGCACACTGCATGGTAATCTTCAAGAACTGGTGTGTCAGTGGGGGATATGCTGCACAGGGGATTCTGAACAGCATGAGTTAAAACAGTAAATATCATTAATCACCTGAGAAAAGAGTGTATGTAAGGTCAGAGCTCTGACAGGGCACAACTATTTGGCTGAGAAACGCTGCTTTTCTTACAGGAAGATATTAGAGAAAAAGCTTAGCAAGAGTAACTTTTAAACCACTTTGGCTCTTAAAATTACTGTAACTCCATGCAGTGGTTCACTATCAGCATACAAACCGAGCAATGGACCACACTTACATTTTCACCAAGCCCCCTTTGCGCCACTCTGGCAGCATGCAGAGGGTGGGCTTTGAAGTGAAGGCACAAGTAATCACTTTATCTCTCTAACTTCCTAGAGCAGCAGAAGGAAGTTTTGACATAAATAAGAAGAAATACCCTGTTTCACACTATCTTGGTTAGGACAGAAAGTATTGTGGAGCTACTAGTGGTGGTTATAGATTCAGGTGGAGACTTGAGGGTCCTGATGGGCACCAAGCTGAACATGAGCCAACAATGTGCCCTTGCTGCAAAGGTGGCAAATGATATCTTGGCCTGTATTTAGAGAAAGCATTGCCAGCAGGTCAAGGGAGGTGCTGCTGCTTCTTTACTCAGCACTGGTAAGGCCACAGCTGGAATACTGTGTTCAGTTCTGGGATCTTCAGTGCAAAAGAGACATGGGCTGACTGAAGAGAGTTCAACGAAGGGCCAGGAAGGTGTCAAAGGGACTGAAGCACCTCTCTTATGAGGAAGGACAGAGAACTGGGACTGTTTAGCCTAGGGATAAGTAGGCTTGGGGGACCTTGTCAATGTAAATGCCTGAAGGGAGGGTGCAAAGAAGATGGAGACAGACTTCTCTCTGTGGTGCCCAGTGACAGGACAAGAGGCAACAGGCACAAACTGAAGCACAGGAAGTTCCCTCTGAGCATCATGAAACATTTTTTTTTATTGTGGAATGTGAACACTGGCACAGGGTACCAAGGAAGGTTGTGGAGTCTTCATCTTTGGAGATAATCAAAAGCCATCTGGACATGGTCCTGAGAAATTGGCTGTAGGTGGCCCTGCTTGAGCAGAGGTATGGATCAGATGACCTCCAGAGGTCCCTTCCAACCTCGACCATTCTGTGACCACTAGAAAGTATCAGCCCACTAAACTAAAGCTGTTGTCAGGACTATGTCTGTTTTGATATTTTCAAGCAAGAAGGTTATCAAGGTTTTCTGTCTTTAGCTCTTCTAGGTAGAAAGATCATTTTTGTGCTCTGCTGGGACTGAACTCTCAGGTAGGATGAGAGAGATTGAAACTTCTGTTCTGCCTGATTCAGGTCAAGACTATCCTGGTTTGAGTGAGAACAGAACTAATTCTGTTCAGTGATTTTGCATTTCTGTTCTTCTAACTGCACTACCTGAAGTTAGCAGCCTGTTTTCACAGACAGTGTCTGCTGCTGGCAGTGACAACACCCCATGGTTAGAGTTACTAACAAGGGTTGGTGTGCAGACCAAGGCCACTGCTGGATCCTGTGTACCACACTGGGGGGTGCAGGAAAGTGAAAGGCCTCACCTGCAGGGAGGAATGGACAGGGCAGGTGACCCCAAACTGACCAGCAAGGTATTCCAGCCCATATACATCATATTGGGTATAAAGCAGAGGGATCTGAAGGGTCTACAGGCTTTTTTCCTGGGCTCTTCTCCCCTCTTAGACTGCCACCTCAGAGCATCCAAGGAGGACTCTGTCTGTTCTGCCTTCGATCCCAATCGGTGTGTTCTTGAATCCAGTAGCAGAATCCAGCTCCTGAACACAGCTCCCATCTGCTGCTGGGCCCAGTCTGGGACCCCCCAGTGCCTGCTCTACAACATCAATGGTGACAGTGATGTAATTACCACCGGGGGGTTGGGTTCTATACTGGTTTTGTATATATTTGTACATATTCTATTATTATCATTAAAGCTGTTCTAGTTTCCTTTTCTAATCACTCAGTCTCTCTCCCTTATTCCCTTTCTCTTCCCCTTCAGGGAAGGAGGGGGGTTAACAGAGAGCGTCTGTTAGGTCTAAGGGGCTACCCTGACCCTAAACTGTGACACTATCCCACAACTCACCTTTCTGTCCTGATTACCACTACAGGTGAAGTTCTTCTTCCACTTTCTCTTGCTTCCCCCTCCAGCTTTGTGTCATCCCCCCAGTAACAGCATTTATTTTCAAGACCTATCAGAATGGAATCAAAGGTTGAAGTCTCAATTTATGCTTGAGATGTTTGTTCCTTGGTCAGCTGTATTCATGACCTGAAATTAGAGGTATTGTGGTCTCCATTACTGCTGGATTTAATCTCCATTTTTTTATTACAGTAAATTTTCATTGGGTTCTTACATAGATTTCTTTTTTTCTTGGCTCTATTTAATAATCCTTGTATTTCAGCATTGTATCTTTTCTCTCTGAAGCCATGTCCTCATTTTTTTTTTTTATCCCAATCCTTAGATTGCATTCCTTCAGCTTAAAAAAAAAAAATAAAAATTAACTTTCAAATGCTGGGCTTTGACTTATCACAGGAATGGACCCAAGGTTGAGATTAAAACCAACAAAACCCCTGAAAGCATTGATAGAGTTGGTATATTTTAGGCTGAATTTCATGAGGCATCAGTAGATTTGAGATCTTAGTAAACCACATCTTTCTGATATCTTTTTACAGTAGAATTCCCAAAATATACTCATTCAGTTCAGTATTATAGATAAAGGTGTGTTGAGAAGAAACACTGGTCCCCTAGTTTAGTTGTGTGCATCAGCAACATAAATAAGGCACAGAATACACTATCTACTGCAGAAATAATGTTGGTGACCACATCTTAGTAAACAAACAATGAAACAGAGTAGTCATAACACAGACAAAACACTGCTTGACAATTGTTATTATACCAGTTTTGGCAATTTTTCTGATAGATTGCTCTGGGCAGGGAGTCTGATGTCTGTTCCTTCTTTCCAAACCAGTTTCCATTTCAGTAACAGGCGTTTCCCCTTTGGTCAGACTTTCAGGTATAGCAGGTTATTGGGGTTTTGTCTTGCTGTGTAGTATAAAAAAAGGATCTGGTCACTGAGGTTATTCTCCTGCTTATCTTGACCTAAGAAATTTCCTGCTCTTGCAGCACCTAGGACATTAGTGATGTCCTTGAAGTCTCTTCATCTCCTTCTGTGCTACACTGTGGTTTTATGGCTGTTGGTCTTTCATAGTAAATGTTTTAAATTCATTATTAATATTAGGGAGTTTTCTGTCTGTAACAGCTTTGGGGGGTGTTTATAGAAACTGTGTATTTATGAAGCCTCCTGCACATCCATTTCATGCATATAGTGGATGGTGACTGTGTGGGTGCATGTGTAGTACCTGGTATAAATTTGAACAAACCAGCATTCAGTCATCTCAGTGCTGATGATCTAATCTACATTACTCACAGACTCTTGACCTTTCAGCCAACTAGAATTCACTGTGTCACTTTATACATTTCATGGTTTCCATGAAAAATGTTTTTGAGGTTTTTTATAGATGCAGTCCTCACAAATCTGGACTCTACTGACTGATTCTTTGCACATTATTCCTTGCGATCATCCACCCAGGAAAGTGTTGCCTTTATTGCAAACATAATTTTTTTGTAAGTCAGATCTCTATTACCTTTATTTCTCCCTTTCTAGTTATTAATCTTTCTGTAATAATAAGCACACCCTTCTGTATCTGACCTGCTTTTGACATCAGGGGTTTCTATTAGCTGTGTACAGATGAAAGTTTTAAAGCAAGAATCATACATACTTAAAAATAATAAAAGCAGTCTTTAAAAATCAATTGTTTGAAAATGAGCATATGAACAGAGAAAACAAATATCTACAACTATGATGTTCCTGCTTCTCTAATTTGACATTTTCCCCCTCAAAATCACTACCGCTGTTCTATTCCTTACATCAGATTTTAATAGCTTGTTCTTTTATCATTTATTGATATTAAAAGCTCTTGGGTTTTTCTTGATAATGGCAAAGCATGTCAATCTGAGCATGTGCCAATAGTTTCAAGCTGTCTGGGTATAAATCCACAGCAGCTGCAGACCCCAGCGCTGTGCGTAAGCACAAAAGGAAGTGCCTTTGCTCCCAATAGTGCAGGAAAGTATGACTGTGCTGATTGATGTACAGTCTACATCAGAGATACCTTCTGCCTAGCCTTGCTCCATGGTGGTATTAATTCAGGTGTTCTCTCCTTTTTTTTTTTTTTTTTTTAACAGAACTAGTTAAAACTTAACTATAGCCAAGACTTCTACTCCTCTTTCATTTTTGTTTGAAAGTGGCCAATGCAAGTTATATAGGAAATGACAGACCAGTATCATGACAGCATTTCCTTAGGAAAGCTTGTAAAATATTAAGAAAAAAAAAAAAGTCAAGTAAAATGCCAGGAGTAGGCAATACATATTATTCTGAACAGGCTAAAGAAATCTTCTTCTTTTCTCAGTTTTGGTCTTCCATTCCCTGGTCTGGAGAAGAGATGCTGAAATTTGGCAGAGCCAGGAAAATGTATGGGCAGGGAGAAGGAAAGAAATAATGATTCCCCCATGTGAATATCTGCCAGATATGGTCATCTTAAATGGTTTTGAAAAGTTCATTTTGCCATGCCTAGTCAACTTGTATTTAAACAGAAATCAAACCCTGTTTGTCTCCCATAAGCTGGGCTGCTGTCTTGTCTCCTGCCCACAGAGTGCCTGAGTGCAGAGCATCCCTCCCATCCCACTGTGACAGCACATCAGCCCTTAGAGCACCCTCCCTCCAGATATTTAGGGCAAAACTTGACTTATTGTGTAAATCAAATGTTAAGAAATGCTCTGGGATGTTGTTAATCCTAGCCCTGATATTGAAAATGGGAGCTTGTCTCATCCATGGTTTTAGAAATGGGCAGCCAGGCCTGATGAAGGAGGCAAAGCATCTAAGTTTTGGTGCTAAAGGCAGAAAAACCAGAGCCAATGAGACAAAGAAGAACAAATGTGCAGAAGGAGAATAATGAGCCTATTTATTAAGCTGATGCCATGTAAGATGACCAAAGGTGATAAAATCTACATTAATTAAAACTGTTTATATTATATCTGTAAGATATATAAAAATATTTCTTATCAATAGGAAACTCACAGAGTTAGCATCTGTAAAGTCCTACATATGCTAACATGAACACTGGGGAATAGTTCAATTGCCAGTTCAGGAAGCATCGCTTTCCAGTTTGTGAAAATTTCAAGAAACACATGGCCACAATATCATACTGACAAGTCTTTTACAGTTACAGATTTATACATTTGACTGCAATTTCATAGTGCTTTTCTTGTCCACCTTATAAACCGTTTCCTCCAACCCTCCCTTCAGTCACCTACCTTTTTTGTTTCCTTAGGTCACTGATATATAAGAACTCTGGTCCACATCAGAAACCTCAACTCTGTAGATTCGTGTGAACTGAAGATCCTCTGCTTCCCTTCATTTCTTACAAAGATTTTCACTTTTGATTTGTTTTGTGGTTTTTTTTTTGTTTTTCCACTCCCCCTTGACATTATGCATTTTCAGGGCACATTACCACAGCGACACTCAAACTCTTGATAGCTGTTATTAGCTTCTGTCTCTATGATATTAGAGGAAACTCCATAGCGCTGAAGGATTTTTTTTTTTTCCTAGCTATTAAATATTTTTTATGTGATTCAAATTTCCCCCACCCCTGCGTTTTGTTTGTTGGTTTGGTTTGGTTTGGTTTGATTTTTTGTGGAAAGCTCCTGGTAAGAAGTTGCAGGTTTTTTTTCCCCCTGTCTTAGACTAATTGCCTGCAATATCTTACTGAAAATCTCTCTCTTTTTCAAGCATTTGACTCTACTCTGAGAACAAAGGCAGGGCTCTCCCCATACCACCCATACCTTTACCCTCAGAAGAGACACTGGGTTGCATCATGTGAGTTCTCACAACCCACAGTATTTTCCCAGATGTAAGATCTAAGTATGCAGCTCTCACCATTGGATCATTTATTTTGTCAGCTGTGCAGGGAGTTTTTCCCCACTGCTGAGACTCTGAGAAGGCATCTGGAGGGCCATCAAGTTTTCTTTGTTTATTTTCCTTCCCCAGGCAGTTGTTTAAAGGTGCAGTTTAACTTTCAGAATAAACTGCTAAGTTGGATTATGGGACTGATTGTAAATACATATATGTTTATGTAGGTTATAAATATATGAATGTGTGTTTGTATGTGTATGGTTTTGTATATGTACATACCCTACAGAGTTCCCGAATTATCCTTTTTCCAGACAGTGGATATTATATTCATTTCATAGGCAGAGGTGGGAGTTAAAAATAAAGGAAACAGCCAAGTAAAGGGAAGTCTGGAAGACTTATGGCAGGCCCAGAGGCAATAAGCAAAACCTCCAGCCTTGGATGCCAACTTCCTTAGGCAACAGGTGCCACTGCTTAGGTATTTTCTGCAGCTTGACACATGCCTGTTGCAGTGAGCATCTGGGGAGTGGACCACTGCATGTGACTCCTTCCCCTTCTGTCGTGAGGACTTAGATGCAAAAAAGTTGGGATCAGACCTGGATCTTGACCATTTAAGAAAAATAATTGAAATTGTCAATTTATCCCATTCCCAACAAGAATGTTTCCTCATTTCCCTCTACTGGGAAAATCAAAGGCAAATGCTCTGCCTTTCCCCACTCTCCAAGTTGTGCAGAAAAAAAAAAAAATTAGAACTGATTTTAGATAATATTTGCAGATATGTAACAAAAAAGAGGGATGAAAAACTAGATCATGTGAACAACATTAAGTTCAATTCCATAAAAAGAAAAAGTTAGTGTTTCTAATTAAACTAAGTATACAGCCTGGTCTCTATTTCCTGACTTTGAAAGTGAAAACTCAAGTCAGCCTTATCATACAGGGCTATCTTCTTTATCATGGATTTTCTGAAGCAACACTACAAAAGAAATATCTAAAAATGTACATCCTGTATTGTCCTCTTCAATCACAAAAATAACCATTCTTAGAGCAAGTTTAAAGGAAGTGTACAACAGATTATTTTTATTTATTTAGTTGTTAATTAAAAAAAAAACACCAAAAAAACCCCAAGCAAAACCAAAAATATTAATTTGGAAAGCAGCTCCAAGCTGTTCTATAAACGTTTGTATTATTGTCTCAGAGTTCTTAAAACAGACCTCAATACACTTTGCATAACTGAAAAATGTTGCAACATGAGATGAAAAATTGAGGAAATTTTTCAAAACGTGGTTGAATTAAGTATAGGCCTCTTTTCATGTTTATTTCACAAAAACATTAAATTTAAAATGTGACCTTTTTATTTCTTAATAAGCAGTTATTCTAAGAAATTACAGTAAACCACAAGAATATGTGAATACAAACACACAAATGTATGAATTTTCAATACAGTGTTCAAAATAATTTTTAGGAGCATATAATATATTTTATGACTGCAGTGTTTTATAGCTTGTTTTGTATGCTACACATTTGACAACTGAGGAAAAAATCCAAAAAATATGAAGAATTACTGGGAGAAGTTTTGCTTTTAAAAGAGGACATTTTTTGAGCAATAAAAACCAGATAAGCAGTTCCATTCAGCTTTAGACACAACATATTCTTCAGAAAAGGCTGTATCTGAGTCCTTTATAAAAGTACACACTTTTCCTCAATCTCGATCCTGGCTGAGATTTAGCATATTATACAACCCAGGAGTGCATGGGGAAGAAATGCTTTTATCACTCAGCAGCATGCTGGTAGCTATAAGTTGTTAGCAATAAGTGATGCAATTAAGTGTTTCTTGGAGTGATCTTCATACATAATTATGGCTCCATTTTGAACTACATGTCACTAATAACACTGTACCTGCTCTGTAATTAGGTGACTACCCTGTATTCCTGATGTACTCACGAGCTGTATAGCAAGTACAAACTACTCTGTAGTGCTGTAAAAAACCATCTCTCACTGAGGCAGAATAGACACCATCTAGTCAAATACAACATCTATTTTAAATACTGTTCCCAGAGTTAGCAGTGATCAGAACTTTTTTTCTCTCAACAATATAATTATGTTTAAGAGTTGAACATCTTGTTGATTTTTAACAAACATTATAATTGTAGCATGCAACATTTTAATACTTTCCAAGTGCATGAAATGGAACAGAAAAGCATGTTTCTTTTTATTTACACTGTCTGCCTCAGTTGTGCGCCTCAGCCCTGAATCTGAGTGCAGTTTTTATAGGTGCCATAAACATTAATAAGAGAAGTGAATAAAGAGAGAGTACTGCTTTGTGAGTAATTACAGGTTTTTCAGATAACAATTTCCTAGTTAACATTAGAAAAGTGACTGAAAATTGCTATAAATGTAAACATAAGGATGTGTGCCTCTTTCCTGATGTCAGCATTTTCCTAAAAGCAATTTAAATGAGAGAAGTGCAAAATGAATTTATTTTTAGCGTGTGCTTTCCATAAGTGTTTATAGGGCTGAATGAAGTAATGTAGAAGAAGTTTTCAGAATAAAGAGTGCAGCCACCTTGAAATGCACACTAAATCTCACAGCCCCATATTAGCACAAACACTTTAACATATATTGTGCTGAATTCCAGAGCAGTATTTGAACCTTTCCAATTTATTCTTTATAACTTGAACACTAGGGTTTTTGTCTGGGTCCATCAATTAGACCTTCACAGAAAAACTTCAAATGGCACAACAAATGCAATGAAACCCCAGTGCTTGTTTGAGTTTTGCTGTGACATAGAAGATTTTCCTTTACCCTAAGATATATGCCTTTTGGATTGCTCTGACTGCAAAGCTCATGTTGCAGATTCAGGTTTCTTTGCACAAATGCATTGTAATCAACGGACTGCAAGTGGGAAGAACTGATGTGCTGGCTCAGCTTTGATGGCCCTTCCTCTGGAGCAAGGCTTAGGCTCCTCATGCTTGGGCATATTGTCTGAAAGAAAAAAGGGCAGTGAGGTCTTAAATTTACAGCTCAGAGATGCTAGCTGGAACCATAAATATAAATGAATCCTAGATTATAAATTACCAGAACTGCAGTTTATAGAGATTTTCCCACAAAACAACACATGGAGAGGTATTCTCGTGAAGAGGGTGGCCTTATTTTGATACCATGTAGGTTTATTTAATTTCACCAAGAAAGCCCTTGCAGTTGAACACTGACTTTAGGAAAACCCTAAAGGCCTGAAGGAAGAGTTTTGTAAATTGAAGAGGTAAAAAATACCCTAGGCATGGGCTGTGATGGGGAAATGTGATTAGTTCACTTGTGTTACCTATGGATGTGGACTTATTGTAACAAACAAAATGACAATGTTGAAAGATATTCATCCTACTAATACTTTGCATCAACGGAGCTCAGGCTCTGGAATATTTCCTTTGATTTCAGTAAGTTTAGGATCAAATCTTTCACATCCTCATCAGAGCTGTTGAGAAATCAGGCTGACAGACAGTAAGCTCCCCAGAAAGATTACAATGCCTTAGACTTGTTTGAAAGATTAATCCTTTTGTTTTTATCCTTGGGCTACAAATGACAGGATTGTACCAAAATTCAGTAAAGTAACAGATTTACAAGCAGTAACCTCAGCTGCTTTTTTGAGTCAAAAGGAATATTTTTGCCTTTTATGGTCAATAACTTTTTTGCCAACTGTTATCAGTGTCAGGCTTAAGTCCATCTGTAAAGCTTTTTTTCCACTAAAACCAAGGAAGTACAAAAAGAAAAGGGTGACTGCCTTATTAGGAACAGTTATGAGTAATAGGAACGCACAGTGGCTAAATGCAGTGTTGCTATTAACAGAAAAGAAATAAAGTCCACCCACTTGTTGAGGATGAATGAGTTGATGCTGTAATAGAGGCAGCTTCATGTGGCAAATCACAATTTAAATTTCAGGATTTAGAAATTGCATCAGGGAACCTGGATATGGAACTGCTGTCCCAAAGGTCAGAGCCATGTTCAGAAGCCCACTGGATTCCTATGACCTGCCTTTCCACCAGGGCTGAGTACCTTCAAAGGAATGCCCAAACTGGAATCCTTACTGTTTTCCAAGTATCTCTCTTGGAGTATTCTCCACGTATTTCCATCTTATCTGTCCTAGTGAAACATGTGTGGGATGCCATCATCTGACCCAATGCCTCTTAGCAGGAACCTTGGTAGGCAGAGAGAAGACTGAATAAGCTGCCTGGTGTATCTGCAGCTCCTCTAAAGCCAAGGAGAAACCAGTCATAACAAACCAGACTGTTCCTATGCTGAAGGGACAATAGAGAAGGTCTCTTTCTAGTGACACTTTCAGATGAAGTTAAGCTTCCTTTTGGGGGATACAGAATCTGGATTATGAGTCTGAAAATTAGTATTATGGGTTTGGTGGCATATTGTGGAGCAGAAATATGGAGGAACGGAGGCTACAAGGCCATACTGACAATGAACAGAACCTTCAAAAGTTGCAACAGACATGGAGCTCTTCTCATGCTCTTTCACACCAGCCTCAGCTATCCTCTGTCCCAGTGCTGAGCTGAGCCGAGCCAGAGGGCCATAGATGCAAAGCTGGGAATCTTAACTCCCAACTTTGGATATTCCCAGCTCTCTGTGGCAGACAGATATCTTCAGGAGAAGATTCGGATTCTGTAGGTTAGACTAGACATAGGCTATTATATGAGGTGTTCTGCAGGAACGTACTTCTTTCCATTCTCTACCTGTGCAGCCTAGATTCCAAAATAAGCTACAGCAAATACCAACCCAAATAACTAAGACTGCTTACTGCTGGGCAATCATGAGCTGGGGTTTATTCTTTTAGAGTCTAATGTAAAGCCCAGGAAAATAATGCCTGCTCCTGAAGATACCAGTGTATGACTCCAGACACAGTAGTTTTTTCTGACTTCACTATAATGACTTATATGTGTGAGGTGTCTATATAACCAGTGCTTCAGCTGAAATTAGAAAAATATTTCACAGTCAATAAAATAGGACTGCTTCATTTTTTCCAGATAATAGCATTCATCAAAATCCACAAGCAAGACATATAACTCAGTCTGTTAACCCAAATGAACATTGCACTGCTCCAGTAACTATTGATAGGATGTTTGTTGGTTTTTATTTTCTGATAAAATTTTAAGTTTTGGTTCTTTCATACAGTTGTTCGGTTCATGAATGGCCTGGACATTGTCCTGTAATGAAAAGAAATCCAGTTATTTTATTTCATACTCAGTTCAGGTCATCCTGGGCATCACCTGTTCCTCTCTTCCTTTTGTCTTGGTTTTTTTTTTTGTTTTTGTTTTTTTTTTTGTTTTTGTTTTTGTTTTGTTTTTGTTTTTTTTTTGAGGATCTGTATTCTCTGTGCATATGCACAGCAAGTTTTCCTGGGATGCTCACCAATGAGTAACTTTATCTACAGCAGAAACAGCCAGACAGAGACACTCACATTGAAACTGGGTGTAGGCAAGATTTCATGGCAGGAGTTTGGTATGGTTGCATCATTCAGAAGCATGAGCTTCAGCAGCATTTGTTTATATTTGAGGCACAAATATATTTTTCAGTTCTTGAATTCTTGCTTTCCAGTGTACTTTAATAAACTGTAAAACTAAACAAAGCCAACACAAAATTATTACAAAAATAAAATTAAAAACACTGTTTTGCCCTGTTCTTGCCATGCCCGGCAAGAAGGCATGTGGAGCATCCGCTTATAGCGCAAAGGGTCCTGAACGCCACCAACATTTATTCTGGAGAGTCCTCATGCTCTCTATAGAGAGAAAATTTAAAGAATGACAGAGATATTATTGATTAGAAAATGCATGGTAGAAATTACAATTGCTTGAACAGTGGACGTTTTGAAGGGACAAACACCATGGTGCACTTATCTAGGACATTCAGTTGCAGTGATGTTGCTCTGTCTCAAATGGCAGCAGTCAAGGAAATGCTTTGAATGTTCTTTATTTCTATGTCAGAGAGCCTGAAAACAGCCTGGATGGCTACAGGGAAAAATGGATTATTTTTTAACTGGGGAAGGCCAGGATGGAAGTACTGACTGTGCTTTCAGCCTCCTCTGGGAGAAGGGAGAGGAGCGCTGCCTATTGTCCCTCAGAGAGCAACTAGTAGGCTCCAGCTCAAGGAGCTCAAGGACCTACCACTGCTGGCAAACATGCCTACTCTTAAATGAACCAATCCTCCTTATTTGAAAAAGAAAAAGACCAGTAGTTTTAGTAGTTTCTTCTAGTTTCCTGTATCTTATAGCTTCTAATGTTTTAATCAAGTCAATTAAAAAGCAGGATTGTTTACATCTACCTGCCCTGCAAGTCCTCGGGGGTCCTGTGCCAAATCCTCTGAAAAACCCACCTGAGTGTGGGATCAACTTGTAGGAAAGCCAGGCCTCCTTTTGGCTTGCCAACAAAACAAGTTGATGGTGTATGGTGGCTGATTGGAGACATTTAATTAGCCAGCTATAAACAATAATAAAAAAGGCATCATAAGAAAAGAAAAAAAAAGAAACCCCCAATATTTCTTTAGTTCTTCCAAATAACCGACAAGGGTTAGGGAGATTAGTGTACATTACAGGTGGCTGAAGACCAGAGTCAAGCTAAAATATGAAGAAATATAAGATTTCAGTGACCTTCCTATCACCAGTTTTTCATACTATCTAACTTTAGGCAGCTTTTTACCAGCTGCATGGGGATTTCAGACCATCCAGGGGATTTCTGTAAACTATATAAATAATTTATAAACTGTATATATATATATGTAGATATGTGTGCATACAAATTACATACATAAAGATGTTACCTACTTACGTACTGTCTATGGACTAGGTACTTAAGCCCAAGGTACTGCAATACTTTGATTTTACCCTTAATCCAATGCATAGTTTTATTTATCCATCGAATGTAATAACCAAAGATAAGTGAAGCATAATATTTATGACAATAAGTAGTCCCTCTAGGCTGTATTGAATATTCTGTGTGGAAATTTTTGTCCTCATCAAAAGAAATCTAATGAAAATCAGCAACAATGGAGTAAGTTCCTTCACTGCTCTTCCTCCTACTCAGCAGAAAAAATGCACTAGGAGGAGAACGGTGAAAGTTTTTATCTGACAAAACATTTTCAGCTGTCAGACACAATAAGAAGTATAATTTATATACAGGTTATTATGTATAGACAGAGTGAATGAACACGTCAAACATGAAAACTTTAGAGTGGAAGTTAGGAGTTAGTCAGATGGCTTTGCAAAATCGTCATTTTTTTTCAGTCTGGTTTATACATTTGGCTTTTGATATTATGATCAAGATTAAATATCTTTGGAAAATATAGTCTTTGCTGTATGTGAGCTTGATAAAGGAATTACTTGGTAATGTTCTGTTGCCTGTATTTCATTTTTGTTTCTTCATGCAGGAAATCAGAGTAGGTGATCACAATGGTCCTGCCAGCTTTAAGATATGAATAGAAATGACCAAATCTGACATTACAATGGAAGGTTTTTGTTTTTGTTTTTGTTTTTTTAACTTGAAAGGCAGAGAAATGCAAATTCAAACCTAGGACAGTGCAACATTTAATGTCTGAGTACCTAATTCTCTTATATCCTAGTTATTTTGTCCTGTCAATTTAAATTGGTTCCAGTTTTTGCACTTAATAATTTTCTCACATCATTTATTTCTTCAAAACAAAAGAATACTTACATTGAAACAAACCACTGAAAAATAATCAGATAGAGTTTTCATTAAATGGTATTAAGGTTCTCTGTACAGCTTGAGACTTTTTTATACTCAGGAGTGTTGAAATCTTGTATCAGTCCCTGGCACCACACATTGGGACCCCTGGAACACAAGCAGGTTCACTTCTGTGTCATCTGGAATGTCACCATAAGATAATGGCCAAAGTGACTTTTAGTGAAGAGGTCATGAAAGAAAAGTGTCTCTCACACTAGGATATTAACTAATGAGAGTTGGCTTCTGTTGTTCAGTGCAACTAGTCCAAGAGCTGACCAACCCGAATCTTCCCTTGGAACTTTATTGGGGACCAGGAAAATCCATGATTTTATTTTCTTTGTAAATCTAATTAACCACTTGTGAAATAGCTTGGGGTTTTTTTTGGTTTTTTGTTTGTTTGGTTGGTTTTTTTTGGTATTAGTACTTTAAGCACAATTGATACAAACATTAAAAGGAAAGACTGGAAATATCTGGATGTTTCTTATTTCACAAGGGAGCTCTGATCAGTATTTTCAGAATTATTAATTTGCTATTCAGCTCCTTAATTCATGCTATGATGGACTCCATCTCTTCCTCAAACCAGGGATGTGTCTTTTTTTTTAATTAACTAACAAAAGTTTGCCACTTTCTTTGGCCATGTAAAACTCCCATTGCCTTCAGAGGTCAGGCTTAGTGAATCTAGGATCACAGAATTTGACTTATGAAACATCATCTGCAGCTACACATGGATGTCTAAATAATGAGATACTCCTGACTAAAACCACTGCCCCAGGAACCCAAAGACTTTTAACATTAATACACTTAATAGGAAGAAAAAGTGAAAAATAATTTAAAGACACAAAGAACATAATTTAGAGTGTTTCTGTTGATGAAGGATGAAATGGAAGCAATGAGTAGAACACATAAAGAAATGCAATAAATGAAATAGAAGCTGAACATGTCAGCTACTGAGTCCATTAAAGTATGGGGGGGGCAGAATATGTACATTATTTTAAATAACAGATGCAGACATGTCTAATCTGCATGTCACTGACAGCATCATTACCAAAGAAAATCTTTACATTTTAACCTTTTTTTTTTTTTCTCTTTTTCTAGAAACTTTTTGAATTAACTAGTCACTTCTAAGGTGAGAAGTAAAGACAAAGATGAATACAAATAAGTCAATACCACAGGATCCTTTTTTATAAAGAAAAAAAAAAAAAAAAAAGAGAAAGTTATGGCCAGGGACAGACATGAGCAAAGGCTCACATTTTGATTTGTACATTTTCCTTAGCAGGATAATGTCTTTGAACTGATACTGCTGAGAGTCTGAGGCAGATTTACAAAGACGCTTGGTTTGTTGCACACTTTGCACTGTTCTCCCAAGCTCTAGAAGAGGAGGTTAGAAAATACAACAAACAATGCAGATGGATTGACATTGCTTCTGATATTGTCACTGTCGGATATATTGTTTGACTGAAAGTAATAAGTATATTTAAAAATACTATAATTCACATTATTGATATTGTTAATCTGTTCCACTTGAAAGAAAATTTAGAATCAGCTGTTTCTTCACTATGTGTTATTTAATTATTTGCTCTTATTTTACAGCAATGGTAAGCTGGTTTATGGTTTATAATCAGCTTTTAATCAATATGCCTGTAACACTGGCATTGGAAGAATTTGAAAATAGCCAAGGCTAGTGCTAAGAATATTGATTTAAAAATAAATGAAGTGGTATGAATTGTAGTGAAAATATAATCTTCCTTGTTGTCTGTGGACAGTTCCAAAAGAAGAAAGAGGTAAGCTGAAAGCAATACATGGTGAGGGTCAGCAAACCACAGTAAAATCCCTCTCCAATCCTTTCCTGTGTGATGCTGAGCAAGACTCCTGTATCTGATGGGAAAACACTTATCAGGCTACATTGCAGGGCCAGAGTGCTGCTGTCCTGTGTGGGACAGTTAATTTAAATGTCACCAGTGTCATCAACTGTAATGGGTAATTCATCCACAGGTCTGCCTGCAGGTTCTTGCTTCCACTGATTTAAAAATGATAGGTGTCATATTTCCTGCCCTACAAAGCAAACTTCATTATCTAAAGCTATTAAATGACTATTTCTTGGAACTCTGTGGGTTACAAATTTCTGGACTGAAGCCTGTTGGTTGGATAGGTCAGGAAGTTGTATTTGAAAGTTATTATAAGATGTTGAAAACCCTTTACACGCACTCTGTCAAGTAGAGGTAGAGGGACGGGATGTTCAGTGCATCCTTTTGAGGACCCTCACTGCAGGGCTTTCTGCAGGGGAAAGGATGTGAGGATCTTTGTGGTCCTTTTTGTTCTTATGTTCTCAGATCAAAGAGAAATCAGTTTTCTCCTCCATGGACTCTTGATAGGTAGCAGGAAGTACTAGCAGAAAGCATTGTTAGATTAACAGACAGAAACTTAATATAGAGGGTACAGACACAGCTAGAAGAACCAAGTGTAACCCACATGTCTGAAGCATTTATAGGAAGGAAGACAGGAATGGTGCAGAGGTACTGAAGACAGGAAAAAAACCAAACCAAAACAAAAAGATTAAATTTTATACCTTTTAAGAAATGTGTCAGCATTTTATCCCGAAAGTAGTTAATAATAATTATATACAATTCCAGCTGTTGTAGTTGCTGTAAATTATTGCATGTTTACAAAGAGATGAATCTACAGATTTTGTATTTATTAAGATAATATCTGCAGTACAGCAAGTTTGGAAATTCCTGACTAACAGCAGCTTTACAAGGTGTCATAATGGCCTCTCCACGTCTATTTACTTATTTGTTCCTCCACTTTGAAAATGTCACTTCGCTAGAGAGATGCTTATGGTTTTTACATGTCGTCAATAAGCTTCTACAATCAGCTTACAGTCTAAAGTGCTTTCATGGCACCCTTCATACCAAGATCCATAGAATTTATGTAATGAATTTCAGCAGTGCCCCCATCACTTCCCTGATGTGGTACAGCCTGACAGAAGCTCTAAAATAGCTTCTGTTTCATTAATGGGAATTCAGACAGAGGTAAATGTACTTCCTCAACATCAAAAATATATGATTCCCAGTATATTTCTTTACCTGCAAATTTAGAATCTACTTTTCACTATATATTGAGAAAACAGTCCAAATAAAAAAAGAATTAAAAAAAAAATCAACAAACCAAAACAACAACACCAGCAACAACAACGATAACAACAAAAGGTCAGCTGAAGGCTTTGTGTGCTGTCTGTAGGTTTTATCCACAGCTTTCACACATGTGCCTCAAAGAGAGACTGTGAGAAAATACAGCTACATGAGCCAATGCAAAAGGCCAGTTAATTTGGGTGTGGTAAACCCTTCTGCTTTCTCAAACTAAACTTTCTCAACTAAAGCTAATCTTATTTTAACACTTGTTCACTACTCACTGTCTCCTGGAAATGCCTCATGTCTTCATCTTTCTGAAAAAAAAGACAAAACTACTTTAAATTTCTGTCCTATGATTGAGACTATGCACTTTCCACTCTTTCTTCTTCATGGCATCTTAGGGATACTTGTCACCCTAGTCACCAGCAATATTTTCCAGTCATATTCATGTTCTGAATGCTGAGTTTACACTTTCACCAAAATGACTGTAACAGAGCACAGTTTTTTTCCTGAAACAAAATAAGAACAGATAAGATCTCAAAGCAGTTTGAGCCAGCTCACCTAGCCTTCCAGTATATCTATAATTCAGCACACAGCAAGATAAGATGAATTTTGACAAATAAAAATAAATAATGCATGCTTTCAGGCAAAAAGAAAAGTGTGCGGAACAAGAAACAGCATGCTTATGAAAAAAATTAAAGAAAAAAAAGAAGGAAAGATTGTTTACCAAATCTAAGAAGATACTGAATAGTGTATATTCAGAATCTTCAAAAAAACTACTCATAACTCAGTAATTGGGTTGGTCATTACTACACATAACCCCCCCCCCCCCCAAAATTTAAAAAATGTTAGCAATACAAGAAATTTATTTAGTGAAAATTTAATCCCTCTAGCTGGTGCAAAATTCAGCCTAAGTTTGCTAACAAAGAATCTGAGCTATGCTGATCATTTTGTGTTCTCCCAGCATGTTTCTGACTGCTGGTCAGATGCCCAAAGTGATAAATTCTTACCATTAAACACCAAATTAATTCCAGATAAACATCAGAAATAGATGCATTATCTTAAAAAAAACCCTCATTTTGTTCAGAATTTTAAATTATTGCTAATATACAAGAAATGTAGATGTTTCTTCCTTTGTGGAACTCTTTGCCTAGTATTTTACCTGTTTTCTATGAAAACTCTCTTCATAAGGAATGTGACTTTTAAACATTAGTTGCATATTCAATGACTTATTATTATTCAGTATTAATGCAGCTGTACTTAAAGGAAAATTAGCACCTGCTACCTAGCCCATGTAGTTTACTGATTAATGTGGAGAGAATAGTTCAAAGGTATCAGTAAACATTTTCAGATGCAGACATATTTTTCATATTTAGCTTCCTGAATCAAAGTAAACAAATGATTAAGATTTTTATAGGAATCTATCTATACTGTGTATAACAAATTGGAGTGATCTCATTTTAATGAGGTAAAATACCAATGTGCATTGCAGAATACATTCTAGATTGTATTCATAAGACAATGCTTAGAGAAAAAAAAATATTCTGTATATTAACTTGTGAAGACATGCATTTATGCTTACGGACTCATTTTATCCACACTGAGATTGAATTGAAGAAGAATCAGCCAGTGACCAACTCCTTCAATTTTCTGTCCAAACTATGCGTTAGTTGTTAGATCTGTGCAATGAAGTGCAACTGGCTGTTCCTTCCCTCTGGCCACTGTGAATTATTAATTGCTGTTTATCTCTGAATTTGTCACTCCTTGGAGGATTTTATTAAAGAAAATGACACAATGAGAACAAATACTTGAGATACCAAGTCTTCCACTTTCAGGCCTGTTATTCAGACACATCTGTTCACCCAGTAATGTAATTTCAGAGGTATTAAGGCTTGTATCAGAACAGCTTTACAACTATGAATCTCTATGAAGATAGCAATTCACAGGTGTGTACAGAATTGATTAAGCCATAAAGAATGTAACTGCAGAAACAATTTTCGAGCATGAAACAAAATGATCAGTTATTTTAAAATAGTTCAACACTTTAGATCCTTTGATAAACCATTGGTATCTGAGGGAAAATATAGACACTTCTTAATTTTACACACACACACCCCCTACTTTTCTTTAGGTCTGAAAGCTGAGCTCCTGGAATAATTTGTCTCTGTTTGAAAACTCAGTACACAGATCTCTCCTCACATTATAAGAACCTGATTTAACATTTCAAAAGGAATAGGCTTTCAGCACACATTATTTTCCCATGTTGAATTCATGATTATTTGTACCTCTATAAGAAGATTAACAAGATGTAATGATATAAAGTGCAAAAGTAATTAAATGCTGTTTACTTGCCAAGCCATTACAGAAAAATATATTACCATCCAAGAAGAAAATAATTTCATGTAAAGTTTTCCCAAATGTAACAGTTGAACAGCACCAAAAATAAAATAGGATGATTCTTGCTTGAAAAAATATTCTTATTGCAAGAATGACAATAAACTGGAACATTTCATCTCTGATTTACACTTCACTGATGATATACTTTGAAAGTACAAGACACTTATTTCATTGTCAAATATGAGACAGAAAATGCCAGCTAAGTTCACCAGGAAGGCATTTCCTCAAGAAAATATATTAGGCACTCAGAAGAACTCTCATTCACTTCATTGAGCCACTAAGAAAAAATATTTAAGATATAAGATCATAAGTTGCTTTAGATACCTCTGGCCCAGCAATACAGTGGCTTTATTGCAATCCTGAGGTTGTTAAAACAGCCCCAAAAATTTCAGTGCTGAAACAATCTAAGCTCCTCAGTAGCCTCATGACATCACATTATATCTTATACACTTCAGCAAGAACACGCCTCTTCAAGAACCCAAGCCCCACTCAACTGCCTAGTCATTTAAAGACTTACTTATATGTGACTACTTCTTAGACAAGCTTATTTTAGTTCCAGCTTGGGCTAAGAATAAATGATTTCACATAGGTGGTGTCAATATCAGATCTGAATCCCCGCTGTAGGAGAACTGCATCTTCCAACATCTTTACGCCACATTCCTCAAACTTCATTGTTTTTCACCTTTTGGAATTTTGTCCAAGTCAGAAAATACCAAATGAACACAAATCAGGAGAATTATTCTATCTTTCCATTCATTGCTTCTGTAATAGCTCCAGGGATGAAGGTCAGTCTTGTTAAGCCTTTGCTACTGAGCTTCATTATATATTTGGGAGTGCAGGTTAGTGGGGCAGTCATATGATACCAGGACAATAGGACATAATTACCATTGCTTCTCCTTCCAGACCTACTGAAGTCTTCCCCCTGCCTACAATACTATTCTTCAAAGGACACCAGTGAAAACAACTGCAGAAAACCAGCTACTTGTTTTGAAATGAAAAGCACAGTCAAAATTCCCTAACACTTTAAAAAGATTTCTTATTTATTTGTTTTCATTTTGTACAGAGAACAATTCAGAAACATAGGAACACTAAGGCTGGAAAGGATCTCTAGAAATCTAGTTCATCTCCTTATCAAAACTGAGCTAACATCAACCTTTTAGCAGTATAGGGCAGTACTAACTGCCCCACTGTTTCCTGAATATACGGCATTGTTTCTAGTGCTACTAAGGATTTAGGAATACAAAGAACAGACCTGAGAGAAATCTTCTTGCTCAGTACAGCCAGTTCCCCACCACAGCAGAAAATGACAAGATAAATATCTTCAGAATTTCCTCAAGCTCTGTTTGGAATCCAGTTTGATTCCTGCCTCCAGTAATTCTGCTGGAAAGTCACCCCAGAGTCACAGTATTATAACCTAATATTCACCATTAATGCAATCACAGACCACATTAGTATGTACATTGCCTCCTGCTTAAACAGCACTTCCTTTACACAACTGCCACTCAGTGCTTGTATAGGCTGCCTATTTCTCCTTAATGTATTTAGAGAAGACATTAATATCCTCTCTCAATCTGTACATACTTATATCAATAGGACAGATAAACAAGGGACTTGAGTTATAAAATAGGTTTGCACCATTCTTACAAGTAGCTTACAACTAAAGGCCTCTATTTGTAGAAGAATGATCTAAATTAACATAGCCATCCATGTGGGATGGAAGTGAGCTCATTACAGGCACAACCCATAAGCAAGACATTGAGAGGAGGAGACCCTGAATGATTTCATGACCTTCATCTGGGGGAAGAGACTTGTGATTTTCTGCAGCCAAACAAAACTGCAGGCAGGTTTGAGAGGCTTCAGTTGTGCTGCTGTGTCTGCAGAGACAGAGATGGCAGAACATCTGCACAAGACGTTTGAATCTGCCTCTAAAATTAAACTTGTCCCAAAAGCCATATGAACCTATCCTCGTTTAAGCTAGATCTAATTCTGTTCAGTGATTTTACTTTTCAGCTCAGTCTCTTCTAAGTGACTGAACTTTCTGAAATTAAAGGCATATTTTTGCAGCATTTGCTTCTAGCAGTGATAACACTTGATGTGTGTTGTTACTGCTAAGGATCAGTAATCAGAAAGGCTCTTGCTTATACTTGTTCCTGTGCAGACCAAGGCCACTGCTGGATCATGTGTACTATGTTGGGGGTGCAGAAAGTAAAAAGCTGCACCTGGGGGAGGAGCAGATAGGACAGGTGACCCTAAACTGACCAATGAGGGATTCCATCCCATATATATATATATATACACATCATATTCAGTATAAAGCTGAGGGATCATGAGGATTAAGCTCTTCTTCAATGGCTGGCATCTGAGGAGGACTCTGTCCTTTCTGCCTTTGATCCCAATCTGTGTGTTTCTGAGTCCAGTTCCTATCTGCTTCTGAGTCTAGTCTGGGACTTCCCCAGTGCCTGCTCTGCAGCACCAGAGGTGACAATGATGTAATCGCTGTCAGGGGATTGGGTTCAATACTGGTTTTGTATATATTTGTATATACTTCATTTTATTAATTTTTTTTTTTTAAAGCTGTTCTAGTTTCTTTCCCAGTCTATAAGTTGCTTTCCCATATTCCCATTGTCTTACTCTTTGTGAAGGGAGAGGGTTTAATAGAGAGCATGTCATTTGCCTAGTGGACAGCCCAGCCCTAACCCTCGACAGAACCCTTCTGTTTTGTTTTGGTTTTTTTTATAATGGCCTGTTTCCGTTCACCTTCAAAACAGCATGAATTGAACTGAAATACAGCACTTTTGAAGACTGTTGCATGGGTTTAATGGCATTTCCCTGTGCACTGGTTCAGCCCTGTCAAAGAAAAAAGCCTTTGGATTGTAAAGATAGGGGAGTATCTATAAAGAGGCCTGTCTGAAACAGACCCTTGGGAGAGGGCACTCAGCATTTTAAAACATATGCAGAGGAACCAGCTTTATGAGACATCCAGATACAGTTCAAGCCAGAGGGCTGATCAAAGGTAAGTACATTCACCACCCAACCAGAGAGGAAATAAAGCAATATACCATGAAAGAATTAATGCCTTGTAATATTCACAGGTTAGTTGTACAGGACTTCTCATGAACTGAAATACATTGAAGGAACCACTTGAGAATTTGGAATGTTGAGACATATAAAGGCAGGAAAATGAAAAAACAAGAAACCTACAAGAAATTTAATGAAATGGGGAAGTGCAGTAGTGTCTTAATCTGATTAGAAAACACATGAAAGAAGAAATTAGACAAGAGTATAATGTATTAAATAAGTTAAAGGAACAAAAAAAGAAATGTTTACAATCAGACACTGCTCTGTTACAGAGTTCTGGAACTAACAAGAATGTAAAAGAGGCTGTTATTTAAATCCAGATTTTCCTCAGAGAATTCAATTGCCAAAATTGAGCTTTGAAATGACCCAAATAAACTACAATCAACTCCTGGATTTATGGTCTATAATTTCTGAACAAGAGCGCCATGGAACATGAATCACTGATCAGAGACACAAAGTACCCAATATTAATTGTTCACTTTAGAGAAAGCCCACGAGGGATCTGAAGTCTACTTTCAGCTGTAGCTGGCTCTGAAATCAGTGATTGTAAGTGTCTTCCCTACATAATTCAGATTCTACTATAAGTTTACTGTAGTAAACTGTGGACTAGACTCTCCACTAAATATACTGATGGGGAACTGACTTTTCACACACACATATGTGTGTGTGAAAGAAATTAGCTGAGCTAATCTGTAACTAATAAATAAAAGCAATCAATCATAGCCAGGAAAGGACATTACCACAGAAAGAACCATCATAGGAAGGGCAGAAGAAATTTTTCATTTTTAATTTGATTTTAGGACTATCTTGAAAATGAATAATGCTTTCTTTATCATTTATGTAATGCTTTCATATCAGCAGAGTGAAGGTGACACCCAAATGGAAACAAATTTTGCATTTCCAGTTTGTTCAATGTAAATCAAGAGGAACAAATTCATTTTCAGAATTCCTGTTTGCTGAGCTGCTCAGTGAAACACCAAATTTGAGTGTTCCATTCTCCAAGGCATGGAACAGCATCCTGTTGGCTGGAATTGGCTGAAACAATTTCAGAACAACTAATGATGCTTATAGGACTCCAGCCATGATAGGTATAGCCCTGAAACACTCTATAAAGCCAAAGACAATGCATATCTTTAAAAAGAAAAGCAACAAAGAAAGTATTGTTTAGCCAAATGTTTCTTAGCAAGAAAGACAGGAGCAGTTGAATGACTCAAGAGTTGTCGGAAAACTAATGGGCAACTGTAATGAGTTCAAGAAAAGCCTCTAACAACTTGCAAGACAGTTTCCAACTCCCTTTTGCAAGAAGAGAAGGTTATGAGATGTTCTCCATATCTGTGGTACATAGGAAAAAGAATATTTAGATTTGACACTAGGAAAACTCTTTTATTACAAGATCTGATTTACAAGGGATTTCAATTCACTCTTTGTGGAAGTCACAGAGTTCCCCATTTTAAAGGTTAAGCAAACTTTTGTAGAGAATGATAAATGTATTGTTGATCATCTTTAGGTAGGGACTGGATTAAATGACATTTCCATGTCATTTTCAGCCTTATTAACCACAGTCAATTGTGAATATCCTGAGTACTTGCCAGAAAATGTTCTACTCTTAAAGAATATTTAATTCTTTGATGGATCAACATTAAATTAAGTAAAACACCATTCACTAGGGTAAGGACAGTGTATAGATCTTCTCATTCCCATACTTTGGGAGCATTTTCAAAGTCATCAAAATGTCAGAAGCAGTGTGGATGTACAGCACGTCTGCTGCCTCATAGCAACCACTCCCAGGAACATCCCTGTATGGTAGTTTACTTGCTTTTATTCCCAGAATCATAGAATTATTTAGGTTGGAAAAGACTCTTAAGATCGTCAAGTCCAACTGTAAACATTGTGATGCATGTTATCACAAATTACCTCATATTTTTCAAGAGCATGCAAGTAGACAAGTTCCATAGGACAGCTGATACTTTTTAAGTGCACAACCTATCTTATCTTCCAGTAATTTATTCATGTAGCTATACCCCTGTGCTCAGTGGAGATACAAAGTAATTAATTCAAAACTCACAGAGACTAAATAATTAATTTGACTTGTAATACCATACTGAACTCTTTAGCATGCACCTTGACAGCTATCAGAGACTGCACAGAAATGTACAGCAGAGGTAAGAAGCAACTCTTAACAGGTCTGCATGTGAGTCACTGAGCTTGGATGTCACAGACCCATTTCTACTACTACGCACTGTGTGGTTATCTGGAAACTGACTTCATACACACTCAGACAAAACGGGTGTTTTTCTTTCTCAAAACAAAAAACACACAAAAAACAAACAACCATCTCCCATACCTCCCCCCCAAAAAAACCCAAAACAAACCACCACAACAAAAAACCACACACACACACACAAAAGAAAACAAACTAGTGACAAAATACTCTATACATTTGAGAAGAACAACTTTACAACACAATTTGGTGGTCATAGTGTGAGGTGTTGCTGGGTCACATCTCAGGTATGTTCCTATAAGCCCACACTTCTAGCCTTTTTTTTTTTTTTTTTTTCATCTTTTCTCTTCCCCCTTTGAACATGCTGCATTTCTATTTCACTAGAATATTTTCAATCCTCATCTCATTTTGTCTGAAACAGTATTTTCCCAGAAAAAGTGGCTACTCTGATGATATAGGGTATTTTAGCACTTTTTCATATATTTACATATCAAATGTATTAGAAGGAATTTAATCTAATGACAGTGACAAATTACACATGAGATTCAAAGCCTTATCTAGTATGTTTGCATGCTAGTGGGACTCAAGTCACAAAATTTACTTAATTTAAGTAACACAAAACCCCATAAAATCTTTGGGACTACTTTTTGGGTAAGGTATCATGCAGTGAGTATCACAAAAATATTAGTCATTCATATGATATATTGCTTTCCTATAAAGTGAATATATATGCTACCTTAAAAAAAAGAGAGAAATTTATCCAGTATGTTCTTCTGTTTTGTTCAAAGGGCTCCTTGATTGCAAGAAAGAGGCCATCAGAATGATAAGGATTCAATACAGAACTGACATTGTGCCTCGAAAGCAGCCAGCCTTTCATATGTAAATTCTCCAGTGTGTTTTGCTTTTTACTTTTAAAAAGTCTGTTGTTCTGCATATGGAATGAATATTTTTGGAACAGTTGCATAACATTAAATTTGCCCTTGGTGAATTTTTGGTTGCCTGAAATACTATTGCTTCATTTTAGTTCCTCTGAAATGACAGATTCATAAATGCCCAAAGGCCTTTATACATTAACTAGTTAATATGAGATGTCACCATGATTAATGATTGAGGGTTTTTTTTAAAAAGCAATACTTTCATTACCAGCTCTCATGGCAGGAGCCTGACATGACAGTACTAAAAGTTGCATAAGAAGAGGAAGGAAAAAACTTCAGATTTTTGTAGGTTTAGGTAAATCATTAAAAAAAAAAAAAAAAAATCATAAACAATGGATTACAGTATGAGATATGCTTGGGTTAATTGTAAAATGTTAGTTTTTTCTGACATTAGATT